>JANUWF010002694.1:0-12199 GCA_026120185.1 Voacanga thouarsii
ACATGCATCCATGCAAATAAAATAATTCTAAGCTACCACATAAAATGCAAAATGCTATGCAATGCATGACTTTTCCCTATAGTCAAAGGTGGTTTTGGGCGGGGTATTACACTATTGGTGGCCTGGACTAAAGCGGGATATGATCAAGTATGTCTTGACCTATCTCACCTGTTAGAAAGTCAAAGCAGAGCACAAGAAGTCAACGGGACTGTTGTAACGATTGCCAGTACCTGGGCGGAAATAGAAGGAAGTGACCATGGATTTTGTCACCGGACTCCCTATGTCAAGTGTGAAACCCCAGTCAAAACCAACCTTAGAGTAAGGAGGTTGGGATGTATATCATATTTTATTTCATGTTTAAATATATTTTTATATGATTTTATATGATTTGGATTTATGTTTGATAGTCTCGAGGGCTTGATCATGTTTATTGAGTAAGAAGGGTAAAATGGTAATTTTTGCTTGGGGAGAAAATAGGGAGATAACTTGAGGATTAAATAGGAAAATTATTTTTAGTGAGAAAATAAGAGCAAGAGTTGTTGTGGTGTAGTGGTTAGAGCTATGAAATTAATTCTTGAGGTCTTGGGTTCAAATTCCATCATTGGAGCTTTAGCATGATTAAATTTTATTTTTGCTTGGGAAGTGATATTTTTGGCCTTAAGTGCTTTAGCATAGGGTAGAGGTGTTGTCTTAGGGGAGACGTGATAGGAGTATCCCAATCCTATTCTTGTGCCCTACTCAAAATAGCTAAGGGAATTCATTCCTCCTTGATCTTTAATTTTTCCTAATTCTCAATTCATTAGATTGGACAAATTTGTTCTAGCCAATTTCATTCCAGAAATTTCAGTAAAGTGCTGTAGCTTTGAAGGTTCAAAATGTGTTAGTGAAAGACATCTTATGGACTAAAAATGTGGAAGAGATGGGTAAGGATTTCAAGAGAATTAATTCCCCGAGTGAACCTTCTAAAATTGCACTCTAGCTAGGTTCATTTTCCTTCATGTAATGAACTGAAATTTTTCCAGCTTCCTGTGCCTTCAAGGTGTTGAAATTCCTAGCCATTATTCCCTCCCAAATGCTGCAAGAAAATGGCCCATGAAATCAGCCTTGAAATCTGGAATTTTCTAGTTAATTTTGGGCTGTACAAATGCTATGCAAAAACCAGGAGAATTTCTGGTTGAAATCATAGCTTTAGTGGTCTTCAACCAAGCTGTTTTCTTCTAGTTTTCTCCCAGCTCCTTAGCCACGTTTTTCCTCCATGAAGCAGGATGGAAACCAGCCATGAAAGGCCTCTAAAATCTCCTTCGAACTCTCTGCAACCTGGCTAGAAAATGGCAGCTGAAACTGCCCAGAAAAATTCCAGCAATGGCGAAATTCTATGCAATAATTTTTCCAGCTTTGTTTCCTAATCCAGCCTTGGCCGAAACTTCATCTTTCTTCTGCATAAACCACTCTTAAATAGCTGTGATCTGAACTCCATTGTCTACCCCAAGCTTCTGAATGAAAATTAGACCTGGCTGCCCGAAAATATCTCCAACAAATCACTGCAATCATGCCTTGATTGGATACCAAAATTCCATCAAACTTAATTTAGCAACTTTCCATAAAATGTCCCTCAAACAACCAGACCTTCCTTTCACCATTACACTCCTTCTTTTCACCCATCATTAACCCTCTTCAACCAGATTTCATCTAGCAAAAATACAAAGCAACAATTCGGCCATAGCAGCTTCCAAAAAGCTTCCATTGAACAAAGATATTCTTACTATATTTTGTTTCCTAATTTGATCCCTAAAAATATTCTTTTAGGATTTCAACAACCAGCCTTTCCTTTTCCTTTCAAACCAGAAAAATCATCTTCCTAAACTACACAAACAATTCAGCCATTGCACACACACAGAATTTCAGCAGCTACAAACCCGAAATCCCTCTATTCTTTTCAACCTTCAAGCACACATAGAACACCAAGAACACCTACTCCTTTCTTTCGCCTAATATCTCTCCAAAAATTTCAGATTTCATCTACTCACCATCATGATTCCATCCATACCATTTTTAACATCAAACTCCAAAATCCAACTTGCTTTTTTAGATAAAAAATCAGAAATTTTGAGAAGGCTCAAGAACACCTTCAATGTAGGTTTGTTCAAACAACTTCATCTTCACTAATCTTTAATCTCAAATGAATATACATATGAATAAGCATGCTAATGGACTCTCTTCTTCTCTTTTCTCTATCTATCTATCTATCTATCTATCTATCTCTCTCTCTCTCTCTCTCTCTCTCTCTTAGCCGAACACTTTCTTTTTCTTGGCCGAATGGTTCTTCACCAATGGCTATGCTTTCTTCATCTTCCTTGGACGAATTTAGACATCTAGGAGTTGAGATCCATTAGAAACTCCTTCAAAGTACTCATCAATCAAGTAGGCCTTTTCAACCTTCCTTTTAAATTCTAGATTCATGTCTCTAGGATGATATTGGTAGGAGATGGATTATGAATAGGATTTGAGCATGTATTTTTGTGATGAGAAGAGATTGAAACATGAATAAATGTGTGTTTATGATGGAGATGAGATTTATGCATATGTTTCCATGTCATAGGTAGTATTTGTGAACAAGTTCGCTATATATTATGTCATCTATGTAGAATAGGATTTAAATTTATGTATGATTATTGAAGCCATGATTATGTTTATGCTAATAGAGGTTGGATCATGGCAGTAGTGAGTTGAGTTAGTCTTATTTGTGAAAGTGGATTTTGGCTGGAGTTTGATTGTGATTTATGTTTACCCCAAGCGGGGTTGGGTCAGCGATCGAAGATCTTTATTTTATCTCTAGCAAAGGATCAGGTAAGCTCCTACATAAAACCTGATTAATGTGAAATGTTTATTATGGTAAGCCAAATGTAGAGTGCATGGACACTCATTTCTGTAAAGGCAATTGAGGATAAACTTCTTTCTTATTTCAGTCAAATGAATTATTTGAAAATCAATAAGCAGATTTACTCAAACTCAGAAATCTTTCTAAAACTGAATTTGACGAAGACTTTAGAAACCCTTAATTGCCATTTTCATGTGGAACTGTGTTTTGTTCATTTTTCCTAAGTAGGATACGTTACGTTGAGTACTCAATAATGGTGGACTGTTAGGGCTAGTCTTTGAGGGGTTGGGGTAAGTCTTTCAGTAGGTGACCACCTTTGAGGGGTGAGTCTTGCCCGGATAAGATGTCAGTCCAGTTGGTCGTGCGGGTCCGAGCTAGCACTTTATTCTTTAGTCAAGTGACTATATTTTGCCAGAGTGGTCACCCGGTTGTTGTTTGGGTATAGAGAATGAGGAATATCTTGCCCAGTAGGCCGATCATCTACCTTTTTGTTAGTCTGCACAAAGTGTCGGCATTCTAACCGGTTATGGGGCCCAACGTGTGGTAAACCATGTTCATTTCTTTTGAGTGGTTGATTTTATTGATTATGTATGGTTGGAAAAGTCAAAACACCACTCTTAATTTTAACTAATGTTTATTGCTTGCCAGTATTTCCCTTATATAGATTTTATACTTTGCATTCACGAATTGTTTTCACTGGACACTCAAAGCACACACGGACTTACTGAGATTTTATCTCATCACCATTTTTACCATGATTTCAGGTCGATCCTGCTGTAGGGATAAGTAGCTAGATATTGCTTGCATTGGAAGATTTTTTGATAATTTGTTTTGTGTAGTGCTTTGGGGAGATTAGAGTGGATAAATTATATTATGGATTTGTTTTTGGTATTCTTGGATTTATTCTTAGGTTGTAAAAAATTTTAAGTTAAAGTATTATTTTTATTCCGCAATTTTATTTGTGTGATCTAGTTATAAAGACCCCTTGTCCTTTGGATGGGCGACATCCCCGGCCCTGGCGGGCCTAGGTAGTGGGGTGTTACAAGTAGTATCAAAGACTAGGTTATATGTAAATATTGATAGTATATGTGTTATTCATTTAAGTTTAAATCTTTATCAAACCTCTCTTGTTGATGTTATAGGATGGTTAGGATACTTAGGATCACAAGGAAAGGGCAGCAGTGGCACCCACCTATCCCTATTTACCAGGAACACCTTCCAGTTTCCCAACCTGCCCCTCAGCCAGTTATCCCTATGGAGGATAGCAGTGATGATGAGTTCCAGATTCTTGAGCCACCCTTATTCCCTGTGATCGACATAAGCTCTGATAGTAATGATGAGGTGTTAGCAGTGGAGCCTATTCCCCACCCTCCTAGTCCCATAGTGGACTTAGCAGCAGATAGTGATGACCCGGGGGAGATAAACTATGAGTCTCCACCTAGGCCTTCTTCCATTCCTTCTTTCAGTCGAGTTAAGCCCAGGGAGAGTTCTAGGCACCCGGGGAATGAGCCAATGGAGAGGTTTTCCAGTGGGGTTGGGGTAGATTTTTCCAAGAATTTTGGGGGTCGGTTGTATGAGGCTGATGATGAAGGTTCTGATGAGGACTAGAGGTCTAGGAGTTATTTTGAATTGGATGTTTATTTACTTGTTGTTTTTCGAGAACTTTTATGTCAAGAATTTTTAATTCTGGATTTTTGTCAAAAATTTGGATTTATGCAAATCAATTTTTGAAAGAGAATTTATTGGTAATTCTTTGGACAAAATTTGCATTTCAATTCTTATATCTGTCTGTGAATGCATGCGCACCTAAAATAATTTGATTCTTGAATGCTTACACTTATCATTTGGGGGTGTGGTTTAGAATAGCACCCAAGCGCCGTGTAGTTTCAATAGGCAGAAGGGTTTCGGAAGCTGATCATGTGGCACCGGAAGTCAAGACAATTCAGATACAATCACCCAACCGGGGTGATGGGAGTGGTCCGGATATGGGAATGAGGTTTGAAATTCCGATTGATGTGACAATGGGCCAGGCATTCAGTAAGATGACAGAGATACTGCAAAATTTGATTGAGCGAAGGAACCCTAAGGGTGAAGATGAGGCCTTAGAGAGGTTTCTGAAGTTTCAACCACCCGTTTTCTTGGGTGAAGCTGAGCAAGACCAGAAGGCAGAGCAGTGGATTGAGTAGATAGAGGATATATTGGCAACGCTCCAGTACACTGAGGAGCGGATGGTTAAGTTTACGGCTTTCCGGTTGAGAGGACCAGCTCGGGGATGGTGGCAGTGAGTTCAAGACGACTGGGAAATGAGCGAGCAGGAATGGACGTGGTCCAACTTTGTTGAAGTCTTTTGAGTTGAGTACATCCCTCTGTTGATCGTGGAAAAGCGGGAGGATGAATTTCAGAATTTGAAGCAGTGGAGCATGTTAGTGGCTCAGTACGCAATGCGATTCACTCAACTGTCAAAATACTACCAGAGATTAGTGGATACCGAGCAAAATAGGACGAGGCAGTTCGTCAAAGGGCTGAGGCTGGAATTGAGGAGGGTGTTGGCACCGTCTCCGCCAGCGACCTATTCGGGGGCAGTGGACGCAGCTACCTGAACGAAAAATGAGGACCGCAACAGGATGGCGGCAAGGCCTTTCCAACTGCCAAGACAGTTGCAAGGGCACTTTCAAGGGTAGCAATCTAACAAGCGCCCCGCCAATCAGCAGTGGCAGCACCAAGGAAAGCAAGCTCGGACAGCACCAGTGGGTCCTACCCAAAACCTTCCAACATGCCGACAGTGTGGAAAGAAAGGCCACACCAAGAAGAACTGTTGGTCCAAAGGTGGTGAGAGGAAATGTTATCACTGTGGTGACCCGAACCACCTGCGGAACGCCTGCCCCAAGTTGCATCAAGCCGGGCAAGGAAATCCGGCGCAGAACCCGGGGCCCAACAGAGCCAATGCCATGGGAGCATCCGGGAGTGGAGCATCGAAGCTGCAAGTGAAGGCTAAGGTATTTGCTCTCAACAGAGAGGAATTTAGGATCGATGCAGCGGTTGTGGAAGGTACGTTTACTATCTAAAGACGACCCGTTAATGCATTAATAGATCCTGGCTCTACTCATTCCTATTTAAACAAGATTTGTGCATGTCATTTGGGTTGGGATGGAGTAGAGCTACCTTTTACTTTAGTGGTAAGCACACCTTTGGGGAAAATAGTGCAAGCAGATCGGTATGTGAAAAATTGTAAAATTGATATAGGGAGAGGAAGTCTGGAGGGAGACCTGATAGTATTGGACATTGAAGACTATAATTTGACATTGGGGATGGATTGGTTAGCCAAGCATGGGGCTAGGGTAGATTGTAAGAATAAGTCGGTTCAGTTCGTTAGACCGGGTGGTGATGTATTGGAGTTCGATGGCAAGAAGGTAAAGCAGTTAAAGTATTTGATAGCGGGGGCTAAGACCCAGAAATTGTTGAAGCAAGAATGTCAAGGGTACTTGGCTTACGTGATAAACAAGCCGAAGGACCAGTGCACTTTAGAGGACACCAAAGTAGTGAAGGACTTTCCTGATGTGTTCCCAGTGGAACTTGATTCTTTACCTCCCAGCCGAGAGGTGGAATTCACCATTAACTTAGTTCCGGGAGCAGAACTAGTATCGCGGACCCCGTACTGAATAGCACCGACAGAGCTAAAAGAGTTGAAGGAATAGTTAGAGGAGTTAGTGAGTCAAGGCTACATCAGACCTAGCACGTTGCCCTGGGGAGCGCCTGTGCTATTTGTGAAGAAAAATGATGGAACTCTGAGGCTATGCATCGACTATCGGGGTTTGAATAACTTAATGATCAAGAACAAATATCCCGTACCGTTCGATAAGTTGCAAGGATCTAGTTGCTACTCTAAGTTGGATCTGAGGCAAGGGTACTACCAAGTACGGATAAAATAGGAGGATATCACCAAGATTGCTTTCAACACTAGATATAGACATTATGAGTTCGAGGTAATGCCATTTGAGGTAACCAATGCTCCAGTAGTATTCATGGACCTGATGCACTGATGCTCCGACCCTATCTGGATAAGTTCATGGTGGTTATCATCGATGACATCCTGATTTACTTTAAGAGTCCGGAGGAGCATGCGGAGCATCTGAAACTCGTATTGGAGAAGCTTCGAGAGCACAAGCTGTACGCCAAGTTCAGCAAGTACAAATTCTAGTTAGACAGTGTGGAATTCCTTGGCCATATGGTGACTAAAGAGGGAATCAAGGTAGACCCGGCAAAGGTCGAAACGGTGTTAGATTGGAAGCAGCCAGAGAATATCATCGAGATCCAAAGTTTCTTGGGATTGGCTGGTTACTACCGAAGATTCATCAATGGATTCTCGACGCTCGCATCGCCAATGACCCGATTGTTAAGGAAGGATGTTCCATTTGTGTGGAACAAGAAATGCAAGAAAAGTTTCGAGAGCTGAAGCGGAAGTTGATGACGGTGCTAGTATTGAGTCTGCCAGAGGAGGGTAAGCCTTACGCGCTGTATACTAATGCCTCGAAGGAAGGATTGGGAGCAGTGTTGATGCAAGACCGGAAGGTGATCGCTTACGCTTCTCGGAAGCTGAGACCTTATGAAGTCAACTATCCCACTCATGATCTGGAGCTGGCAGCTCTCATGTTCGCCCTAAAGAAATGGCAACACTACCTGTACGGAGCCGAATATGAGGTGTTCACCGATCACAAGAATCTGAAGTATATCTTCACTCAGAATGATCTGAACTTGAGGCAGCGAAGATGGATAGAATTTCTAGAAGAATACTGTTGTCCGATCAAATACCATCTCGGGAAGGCCAACGTTATGGCAGACACCCTGAATAGAAAAGTTGGAATGGCCAGACTTAGGGTGCAGGAAATTCAAGCGATTCAGGATGTGTTGGACAGAAAAGTAGAAGTGCAAGACAAAAGAATTGTCATCAGTAATTTGAAGTTGGTACAGGATTTGAAGCGGGAAATCGTGGGAGCTCAACAAAGCAATGCTGAGTTTCAGCTTTTCAAGGACAAGGAGCTCAAGCGGCCAGGTAGTGAATTCCGTCAAGACGAGGCGGGAATTTTGCCTTTCAGGGATCGGTTGTGTGTACCCGAGGAGCAACAATTGAAGGACAGAATCTTGGAGGAGGCGCATAAGAGCAAGTACGCCATTCATCCAGGGGAAGTCAAGATGTACCAGGACCTGAAGAGAGCCTATTGGTGGCCCGGACTGAAGCGGGATGTGGTCAAGTATGTCTCGACCTATCTCACCTGCCAGAAAGTCAAAGCAGAGCACGAGAAATCAGTAGGACTATTGCAGCCATTACCAGTACTAGAATGGAAATGAGAGGAGGTGATTATGGATTTTGTCACCGGACTTCCCATGTCAAAGACCCAGAAGGACGCCATATGGGTAGTGGTGGATCGACTGACCAAGTCGGCCCATTTCATACCGGTAAATGTAAGAGATTCTATGGAGAAGGTGGCTCAGACTTATATTCGAGAAATAGTTCGACTGCATGGAGTGCCTTTAAGTATTGTGCTAATTGAGACCCGAGGTTTATGTCTCATTTTTGGGGAAAGTTTCAGGAAGCAATGGGGTCGAGTTTGAAATTCAGTACGACGACGCATCCGCAGACCGATGGGCAGACAGAAAGGGTTATACAGATACTGGAAGATATGCTGAGAGCCTGTGTTCTGGACTTCGGGGACAAGTGGATAGAGTGTGTACCGTACGCGAAACTGTCATATAACAAAAGTTTTCAAGCTTCAATTGGGATGACACCGTATGAGGCTTTGTATGGGCACAAGTGTCAGGTACCGTTGTATTGGAGTTGGTCAGAAGATGGTCATGTGAGCAGAACTGGAGAAATCTGTGTCCAAGAGATGTTGGATAAGGTGAAATTGATCAGGGAAAGGTTGAAGGCGGTTCAGAGCCGGCAGAATAGGTATGCAGACAACCAACGGAGAGAATTGGAATTCCAAGTCGGGGACAACGTATTTTTTAGATTGACGCCAAATAAGGGAATCTTGAAGCATCCGAAGGGTGGAAAGTTGAATCCTAGGTATTTGGGGACGTTCCCGATTAAGGAAAGGATTGGACCGGTAGCCTACTGATTGGACCTGCTAGATAGGTTGACGGGAATTCACGATGTGTTTCATGAATCACAATTGAAGAAGTACAATGCTGATCCCGGTCATGTACTAAATAACAAGTTGTTGATGTTGCAACTCGATCTGAGCTATGTGGAGAAGCCCGTGAAAAAATTGGACCGTAGTGTCAAGAGTCTTCAGAACAAGCAGATACCGATGGTCAAGGTTTAGTGAGAGCATCATGGCATGCAGGATGCCACATGGGAATCATAATAGTGGGTTTAGCGAAAGTATCCTGATATAAAATAGAGGTATGCTTGAATTTCGGGACGAAATTCTTCTAAGAAGGGGAGGATGTGAAACCCTAGACAAAACCAACCTTAGAGTAAGGGGGTTGGGATGCATATCATATTTTATTTCATGTTTAAATATATTTTAATATAATTTTATATGCTTTAGATTTGTGTTTGATAGTCTAGAGGGCTTGATCATATTTATTGAGTAAGAAGGGCAAAATGGTAATTTTTGCCCTTCTTACTCAATAAATATGATCAAGCCCTCTAGACTATCAAACACAAATCTAAAGCATATAAAATTATATAAAAATATTATGGTAATTTTTGCTTGAGGAGAAAATAGGGAGATAGCTTGAGGATTAATTAGGAAAAATATTTTTAGAAAGAAAATAAGAGCAAGAGTTGTTGTGGTATAGTGGTTAGAGCTATGAAATTAATTCTTAAGGTCTTAGTTTCAAATTCCATCATTGGAGCTTTAGCATGATTAAATTTTATTTTTGCTTGCGTAGTGATATTTTCGGCCTTAAGTGCTTTAGCATAGGGTAGAGGTGTTGTCTTAGGGGAGACATGATAGGAGTATCCTAATCCTATTCTTGTGTCCTACTCAAATTTCCTAAGGGAATTTATTCCTCTTTGATCTTTAATTTTTCCTAATTCTCAATTCATTAGATTGGACAAATTTGTTCTAGCCAATTTCATTATAGAAATTTCAGTAAAGTGCTGTGGCTTTGAAGGTTCAAAATATCTTAGTGAAAGACATCTTATGGACCGAAAATGTGGAAGAGATGGGTAAGGATTCCAAGAGAATTAATTCCCCTAATGAACCTTCTAAACTTCACTCTAGCTAGGTTCATTTTCCTTCATTTAATGAACTAAAATTTTTCCAGCTTCTTGTACCTTCAAGGTGTCAAAATTCTCAACCATTATTCCCTTCCAAATGCTACCAGAAAATGGCCCTTTTGATCAGCTTGAAATCTGGAATTTTCTGCTAATTTCGGGCTGCACAAATACTGTGCAAAACCGGAAAAATTTCTGGTTGAAATCGCAACTTTGGTGGTCTTCAACCAAGCTGTTTTCTTCCAATTTTCTCCCAGCTTCTTAGCCACGTTTTTCCTGCATGAAGCAGGCTGGAAACCAGCCATGAAAGGCCTCTAAAATCTCCTTCAAACTCTCTGCAACCTGGCTGGAAAATGGCAGCTGAAGCTACCCAGAAAAATTCCAGCAATGGCGAAATTCTGTGCAATAATTTTTAGAACAAAGCTGGAATTTTCAGAACAAACCTTCAAGAAGCTACATAATTTTGTGATTTTGATGGAAAAATCATGAGTTTAAAGATGGAAAATGGATGGTAATCCAAGTGTATTCTAAGGAGAACTCAGAGGAATGCATGGGTGGAAGGTTGGTGAAAGAATTTTGAGAAGAAAATTGGACATACCATGCACATCTGGGATTTTTATGAAGCCCGTGATAGATGCATGACTAGAGGCACGACATCAGCCCATCTATTTTGAGGTTTTTTTTTTTGTTGGCACGGCCATTAGCATGGGCCTGCTTAAGGTCATGCATTTTTTAGAAAATATTTTTATTGAAAACAAATAAAAGGATGAAAAAAAAAATGAGAACAAGATGATATAAAAAGGGAAAAATAGATAGGAAAATATTTTTGTGTTTCTTTTAAATAAAGATGAGAAACATGAAATAAAAAGCAAATAGTATTGGGTTGCCTCCCAACAAGCATTTTTATTTTACGTCGTTTGCTTAACATAGCTACATCTCTCTTTCATGAACCCTAGATAAGAAAGAACAATGTGAGTTGTAGAGAGAAAAGAAACAAATAGATCATGCAATGAATCCTTAATAATTATACAAGCCATTGAAACCTTCCTTAAAACTCAACTTCCTAAAAATCTCCTACCCTTAGAAAATTTAGTCATTAGAAGGATTCCTAGAGTTAAGAGATTGAGAAGGAAATTATTAGGAATTCTCATCATACAAATACAAGTTGCGTAGAGAATAAAACCAAGAATTCCCTCCTAGGATCTCATTTATGCATAAAAAAGGTATTGAACGGTGAAGAAAAATATACCTTAGGTTGCCTCTGGGAATGAAAATTTTCCTTCAGTTCAATTTATGGCACGATAAAAAAAAAAAAAAAAACTCTTTTGTCCCGTCAAAACACTAAATCTCAAGAGTAGAGATTTCTCTAATAGAAATCCACGCAAGAAATGTGTTCAAGAACACATCGGGATTTTTTTGCTAGAAAAAACATTTGGCGGCTAGGGTATTTCTCCTGTTTAGGAAAAGATGTTTTATAGGAAAAAGAACTCTCTGTTTTTCTAAAAAAAACTTCCTGTGTAATTTTCCAAAAAACATAAAACCACGAAGTGTATATATATATCATATATATTTTTTCCTTTTTTATTTCAGTAATCAGAATATATAGTAGTCATGAATTCTTAATTACCAATTGTTATTATGATTTTTGTTAATTACAATGTAGCCCTTAAATTATAACTAATTATAATTTAACTATAACAACTTTTTCTTTTCACAATCAACCCAGTAATGTTATCAAATAACAACATGAGCATTGAATTCTCTATTGTGTGTGACCTATTAGGTTTCTCAGTCTATTCGTAGCAAAATAGGAATTAATTTAAAGATCTTTAGGATTAATAATTTTAGAATTAACTTATTAATTCTAATAAAGATTGATTTATTAATTCTCTAATTAATAAAGTCATATTAAGTAGATAATGAGCGGTATCTAATAACACATCATGACCACCCAAGAGTCCAAGAAGTCAAGTGGTCTGACATGAACCATTCAATAACAAACTATAGTGCAATAAACTCCTTTAACTATAAAATATCTCATTCGGTTTGGAGTATAGAATTAGTGCCAACTCCCACCAGAATATAAATTAATTATG
>JANUWF010002696.1:0-28272 GCA_026120185.1 Voacanga thouarsii
ATCAAATTCCAATCATGAATAACATACAATAATATGATGAAGAAGAAACGGGTAAACAAAACAAGAATCCACGAAGCAAACATAAAAAACCAAAATAGAGAAAATTAAACCAGAATGAACAAACTTATAAAGAAAAAAAGAAAAAAAAAACCAATACATACACTAAAACCAGAGAACATTTATTCTACCAAAAACAACAATTATATAAGATGTTAAACTACCAACTCAAGTTCAAAGTAACCCTAATTCCCATTAGCATCTTTAGTTTGTCTGTTTCTTTAATTAAGGACGAAATTAGAATAAAAATTAATGCAAATAAATTTATGCGAATCCTAATCAACATTCTTTTGGATCTGCAAAAGCCAAATGCTGATTTGATTAGCATACAACAATAATAGACAATTAACAGAAAACTGACACAACATTGGATAAAACTTAGATGACATTATATATAATAACATGTATAACAACAACAATTATCTGTTGTGGGAATCAGTTTTATCCACAAGAATAATTAATACAACATGTGAACTGAAAACGGAATACTTAAACTAATCAAAGAATCCTGTTTCTTGATCCAGCTAAGACGCAATAATCCCACTAGACCAGTATATGAGAACAGGAGTCCGATTCTCGAATCAAGCCTTCTGGATCACTTGTTAGCTCAGTCTCGATAAATTTTACTAGATCAGACTACCCTTCTGGGTCGTGCTTCCTTAACTCTCTGTCTTCTGCAATACCAAGCATGCTCCCCCAAGTATACGAGTCCAAATTTTTCAATACATGAGAGGTCATATCCACATCTTCCGAGCCACTTGAACCTCCACTACAACCGCCACTGCTGGCGGCTTCTTCCCCGAAGCCAAGCCAAGAATCATCATCCGAATTCCCCAATAACTGAGTTTCCATCTGTCTAATTGCAGCAACGTTAAAATCATTTTGATCAGAAAGCCGCTTAGGATGACTTCTTGTTCCAAGAATTCAGCTGGTACTGAATCTTGAGGCCTATTATCGACAGCTGGTACTGAATCTTGAGGACTATTATGGATTCCAGGACAGGAGTAGGTCTCAACCTTTGTGCGTTGTGAAGGTCGCACTTCTTCCTCGGGCACAGATTCAGACTTTCACTTACAGTCAACCCTTCTACGCCCCAAGACTTGAACCCTTGGGTTTTCTCCAAGGTTTTCACAACCTCTGACAGAGCTGTCTCCACGACTCTTGGACTCATCCAATGTTACTCGGCAAACAACATAATCCCTTTTCCCTCTTATAATCTCATCATCTAATGAAACACCGTCCAAGGAATACTCATGCATGATCCAGTGCCCCCTCTCCGAAGAACCGTCCTTAACTACAAAGGTGAACATCTTCTTACGCCCAATCAGTTGACCCTTGTTGTTCAGTATCTCTTTGCCTGCTGTTTGTCCAGACCACACCCCGCATCCGGCAGTTCTTGACACGTTCTTGGTAGTTCTTGAGATGTTCTTTGAAGTTGCAGATAACCGTGCAAACGCATATATGACTTTCTTCCTTTGCGCGTCAATTTCCCAGCCATCATCCTCGAAGAAAACCTCCCACGGCGTTGCAGTCTTCCCATAAAGACTTCTATCCTCCAAAACTGCGTTGGTAGGGAGAGGTTCTCCCCTCGACTTCTTCGTCAAGTAGCATAGAATTTCCTGATCCGTCGGCATGAAGTGATATCCAATTCCAACTGTATCCATAATTTCTCCAATCTTCTCTTTCTTTTCGCTCTGAATTCAAAAGGAGAGTAATGAATTTAGAAGGCAAGGGTTAACGACCTATATTTATGTATAAAGGATGACCTATCCATTTAAGGGTAAGGATTAGGTAAGTGATTAAAGCACTCTATAATGCACCTCCCCGGTTAATTAAAGTACAACTTTGTCCTTCGTTGCCCTTTCTCTTGACCGAATTACACTTTCCTTGATTGGGGTAGATTGGCAAAATCTTAACCTTCGAAAATCTTACATAAATTGGCAATGTAAATAACATTATAAAATGAGCTAACCATATATTAGCAAATCCTGTAATGAGCCAAATATCCAAGATAGATTTCTTCACAGATGTCATTATTTAATCACCATGAACTTCACGTGATTAAAATCTTTTTCATCAAATAAATAATATGTTATGGCTAATTCTAAATAATAACATAGTAAATAAAAATTTTTGTTAATGGGATCGTGAATTTTGACCAAAAGAATCGACTTAATTATCTAAAAGTTGATTAATATCAAATTGTCTAGGAATATAAAGTGTAAGATTTAACCTTATGATAATGATCTTACTCCAACATGTTTGTAGAAAGGGAAAAAAGAGTAAATTAATTTAACTGCCAAGGCATCTAATGGTCACTAGACATAAAGTGTGGGGTTTTCAAACGTAACTACTCTTACATTTTTTTTTACTTTTTTTTACGTTGTTAGTTTATTTGTTTATTTTTAGTAAAATTTCCACCTTTTGGTGGTTTGCAGTAAAAAAAATATATTCAACTTTCTGACCAAAACTTTTGACATAAAAATAATTCAAAAAATATATGAATAGACCAATATATTATACAAAAATATTTAATATTTCAAGTACGCATAAACTTTATAAAGGCATGATATTGAATGTTAGTCATGTGCTCCTTTTTTTTTTTTAATATTACTTAGATATTCAAGGACTTTAATATGAGACTGAAAACAAAATTTCTTCTCATCTTTATATCCGTAGTAAAATTCTGGTTAAATCATGATAAAAAATTTACCTCTAGTATTGCATAATTAAAGCACATGAATTAACTCCATAATGGTGAACCACAAGGTCTTAATGCCATTAAAATTTGATGCTTAAAATGTGAGAATAGATATTTACTTTACTCAATCGATAATAAAAATTCTGATTTATACTCAAATCCAGAATACTAAACATAATATTACAGAATTGATGAACAAAAATTACAATATAAACATGAATTCATAAATTTCAAATACTTATTCCAAATATACTAGTTTAAAAAAGTATCTAAACAGTATCACTTATCTAGAACTACAAATTTTGTATGGTACATTAAGAGAAAACTGAAGAACAGTCGTAATAAAATTTGACCAAATTTCATTACACTACAAGAAATTTCGGGTTTTGCAACAGCCAAAATCCGTCACAAAACTGTCACAAAATCGTAGCGATGGTTTGCAGCGGTTTTTGACCGTTGCTAAAAACAACGTAGCAATTTGCGAGGGTTGTGATGGTTTTGTGAGGGACTTAACCATTGCAATTTGTGAGAGTTTTATGAGGGCAAAACAATGACAAATTTTTTGTCAAAGATCAATAACATAGAAAATTTGCTACAGTTTTGCCGCAAAAGGCTTAAAAAGCCATCACAAAATCATTGCAAATTGCGAGGAGTTTGTGAGGGTTTATTGACTTAAAAGATATTTAACCCTCGCAAAACCATTGGGAATTGCGAGGGATGTTGTAGTTTGCACTTGCAAATTCGTCGCAAATTTCAATGGTTTTGTGATGGCATTTTCATCTTGTATTGATTGGTCCTCGCTAATTCATTGCAAATTGCGAGGGTTCTACTAGGGCTCTTTTTGTGGCCCATGCTAAGTCGTTACAAATAACAAGGGTTTTGCGATGGCATTTTTTTTCTCATATTGATTGGCCCTCGCTATTTCATCGCAAATTGCGAGGGATTTGCAAGGAATATTTTAACTCCTACTCGTGGCCCTTGCAACAGCGTGGAAAATTGCGAGGGTCTTGTGATGCATTTTAATCTGGTATATGATTGTCGTCGCTAAAGCATTGCAAATAGCATGGGTATTGCGATGGATTTTTTCTCATATTTTGGCCATCGCTAAAGCGTCTCAAATTTTTTCTCATATTTTGGCCTTGCAAATTTGTCACAAATTGCTAATTCTAAAGAATGTCTAATTCTAAAAAATGATGTAATAAATTCTAAATTTTTGTTAATCGAATTTAGCGACAGATTACGTTCGCCGCTAAAAAGGGCGTTAATCCATCTCAAACAGCAACGGATTTGCGACAGCCATTTAACTGATGACATTATAATTAAGTTTATAATCACCGTAGCGATGGATTTGCAATGGCAAAAAATTTTTATTTTTTAAATAGATTTGCGAATTTTTTTATTTACAAAAAAAATATTTAATATAACAATGAAATTGCAAAGGCCAAAATTTTTTATTTTTAAAAAAATTAATTAATTTAGTAACTAATTTACGATGGCAAAATTTTTTTAATTACAAAAAGTTAATTATTTTAGCAGCGGATTTGCTACGGCCAAAATTTTTTTTAAAAAAAATTAATTAATTTAGCTATAGATTTGCAATAGCAAAAAAATTTTAATTTTTGAAAAATCAATTAATTTAGCAACAGATTTACGACGAGCAAAATTTTAATTGATTTAGCCATGGCAAAAAAAATTTATTTTAAAAAATAATTAATTTAGAAACGATTTGGTGACGGCAAAAATTTTTCATTAAAAATTTAATTAATTAGCTCCCCTGCCCACCCACCCATCGCCCCACCCTGCCCCACCAAGAATATTATGAGATTATATCGAACCCGGGGCTCGAACCCGCGTCGTTGTTGTAGGGGAATACGTGTTCCACCACTAAGCTATTCATATTCTTGTGATTTATTGCACTATATATTAATTATATATATATATATATATATTGTAAATTAGTGACGGATTTGTGACGATCTAATTTTTCGTCGCAAATCCGTTGCTATTTACCCATGGATTTGCCACGGTTAATTTTACAAGATTAAAAAAACAAATTATTTTTAAATTTTGGATGACCATTGCAAATCCCTCACTAATTATGACGGATTTGCAAGGGCTTCTATTTTCAATTTTAAAAAAATAATTTTTTAAATGTTGGATGGCTGTCGAAAATTCCTCACTAATTGCGACGGATTTGCGAGGGATCAGGGTTTCATTCAGGGTTTCATAGAATGAAACCCTGATCCCTTGCAAATGCGTCACTAATCTAAAAAATTATTTAAAAAATTTTTAAAGTTTGAATGTGTGTGTGTGTGTGTGTTGAAAGAGTAGAATATGCTAAAAGACATTATTAAGTATATATTTGTACGTATATATGTATGAATATGATATATATGTATCTATCGCAATTCAATGTGTGTGTATATATATATATATAAGTATATATATTAATTTGTATGAATATGTAAATATTTGAATATATATATTAATAACTATATATATATAAATATATATATAGACTCGCACATACTAACATAAATAAATATGTATATATATTTATTTTTATATTAAAACGTATATTAACATATATACGTATATAAAAATCCTACATATGTATATATTAATATATGTATATATATATATATATATTTATATATATCAAATTTGCAATTAGTAACGAATTCGCTAATTATATACTATTAATTAGATAATTAGCAATTAAATTAACAAATTTGCTAATTAGCAACGGATTTGCCATGGCTTATTTTTTCAATTTTAACAAAATAAATTTATTTCTAAATTTTATACGGCCATCGCAAATCCCTCGTAAATTTGAGAAGGATTTGCAAGGGCTTATTTTTTCAATTTAAAAAAAAACAAATTTATTTTTAAATTTTAGATGGACTATTGCAAATTTGCAATAGATTTGTGAGGCCTTATTTTTTCAATTTTTAAAAAATAAATTTATTTTAAATTTTGGGATGGCCTTCGCAAATCTCTCACAAATTTGCGACGAATTTGCAAGGGCTTATTTCTTCAATTTTAAAAAAATAATTTTATTTTTAAATTTTGGATGATCATTGTAAATTCCTCGTAAATTTACGACGGATTTGTGGCCCTCACAAATTAGTCGCAAATTTGCGATGGCTTATTTTTCAATTTTAAAAAATTAAATTGATTTTTAAATTTCGGAAGGCCGTCGCAAATCCCTCTCTAATTGCAACAGATTTGCGATGGCACTTTAATTTTTTAGTTTTTACTAAATATGAAAAAAGGTCATCGCAAATTAGTGACTGATTGGTAACGTCTTTCAATTTAATTAGTGCTAATGAATAATTTTAAAAAATGCATTGCAAATCGGTCTCTAATTTGAGATGGCTAGATGTCCATCACTAATCCTTCGCTATTACCGATAGATTAGCAAAGGAAATTTTAAAAAATAAATTTATTTTCAAAATTTTTGTTTGCATTGTTATTCCGTCGCAAATTAGTGACGGCCTGCAAGCCGTTGCAAAAATTCGTCACTAATTTGGTTTTTTCTTGTAATGGTAGAAAGGGAAAAAAGAGTAAATCAATTTTACTGCTAAGGCATCCTATGGTCACTAGATATAAAGCGCGGGGTTTTAAGATGTAACTACTTTTACATTTTTTTTCAAGTTGTCAGTTTATTTATTTATTTTTAATTCAAACAATATAAGAATAGACCAATATATTATACAAAATAATTAATCTTTCAAGTACGTATAAAGTTTTTAAAGGCATAATATGGTATCTTAGTCATGTGCTCCTTTTTTTTCGAAAAAAAGATTACTTAGATATTCAAGGACTTTAATATGAGAATGAAAAAAAAAAAAAACTTCTCATCTTTATATCTGTAGTTAAATTCTAATTAAAATATGATAAAAATTTTACCGTTAATATTACATAATTGAAGCACATGAATTAAGTCCATAATGGTACGTGAACCACAAGGTCTTAATGCCATTAATATTTGATGCTTAAAATGTGAGAATAAATTATTTCTTTACTTAATCTATAATAAAAAAAAAATCGGATTTATACTCAAATCCAGAATGCTAAACTTAATATTACAGCATTGAAGAACAAAAATTATAGTATAAACATGAATTCATAAATTTCAGAAAAGTATCTAAACGGTGTAACTTATCTAAAACTACAAATTTTGTTTGGTACATTAAGAGAAAACTGAAGAACAGTTGTAATAAAATTTGACAAAAATTCATTAATATCTCTACAACGATATTGCCATGGGTATGCCATCAGAAATTGCAAAAATCAAATACTGCAATTCCTAAAATAGTAGCCCCCCCCCAAAAAATGTGAAAGTTTTTTTTTTTTTTTATAACATAAAAATTCTGGTCTATATTTATATCCAATCATCAGGGTAGCTAATAATCATTTAATGCAATAGATAATGGCACTATGCACAAGTCCTTACATGCACAAACTAAAATTTGAAATTCTTTTGCGAAACGAATTTAAGTGCATGTGAATTTCCAAACAAAAAAAAAAAAAAACATCAAGAGAATTGAGAGTTTAGATAGTAAATTAGTAAAATTCTAAATTTTACAAATTTTATACTCGAAACTAGAAAAGATAAATACATTATAAAAGCTATGACACAATCAATGAGTTTAAAATAAGTTACAAGATGAAAGAAAACCTTAGTAGACATAAGCTATACTATATGTCTTATAGCAGAAATAATATGGAAACGTATCTTTAACCATTACCGTTGTAGTAATTATAGAATACTTGACTTCACGACATTCTTTGATCAACACCCATCACCTTGTTAAACCTACCACAACATTTTTTTATTTAGGTCTTCTAGCATATATATGCCTATCAGAATAACGCACAACTGATGGAGGTCACATATGTATATATAATTAGATTAGAGACCTAAGAGTATTGTACACATAAATTTTATTCCATCAAAGAAACTCTCTCCTCCTTTACTAGGCCAATTAATTTGAACATCAAGAATCACACCACCGGTTGAGGCCTGCTAAGGGGTTAAGAGGGTTAAAATTATATTAGTTTGAGCTGAAGAAGAAGGGTGGGTGAAAAAAACAAAAGAAAATAAGATATATGTAAATGATGTTTGGCGAATGTTCTCAGTGTCTTCATATTTTCATATGGAAGTGAAGTTTTCTGTCCTAAAACTGGCGTTGGTCATGTTATACGATACAATTCTCTAATACACACGGTCCGATCCATATGACTGGATCCATACTAGAATTTCTGGTTAGTTTTGACATTTGAGATTTTTTTCCCCCCTCTTTTTTGACTTTGTTCTATGTCCAGTATTTGGTGCTTCTTTGTGAGTTTGGATTACAATAGTAGTGAGGAAGGACTTTTTATCTGTGGGGATACTTACCTTAAGATAACAAAGGTGATGAGAAGAATGTAAAACGAGAGAAATATTCAATATTCAATGGTGTTAAACCCTTTATTAGAGACATGTTTTTTGAATATGTAAAGTAATTAGGGACCGGTGAAAACATTGAGGAAACAAAAACAAATGATATTATAAGCTTGAAAGAGTGATGTTTGAAAAATCAACAATAATTAGATTTACTAGGTTGATGTTCGTACGTTGTATGGGATAGTTTCAACAGTTTTCTTTGAATCAACCAACATTTGTTTGAACTCCCTTTATAACTTTAAAATTTTTACATCAGTCATTATTTTTTATTTTTAAATCGACTGCAAATTATACAATGTTTTGTATTTTTCTTCAGAAAAAAAGCCCCCATAAGAGAAAATATCGTATATATAGATTTTTTTCGCCCCAAAAACGTCAAAATTTTCATAGAAAATAATTTTAAAAATTTTTGTAGGAACATATATCTCCACAAATGCATCCTTTTATTTTTTACATACGTGCACTTGTTTAAATATTTGTTAGGATATTGAAAATTCACATAATTTTTTTTATCACAATGTAAAAAGATTTTTATTGATCAAAAAGAATTTACATGAATGTTTACTAGTTTATAGTCAAGGTGACTATTAACTAGCAGAGGTGAATACCGTTCTCCAAACTAGTTAGAACATTAGGGTACAATATAAAAATAATAGTGTACATATTAAGCCGTGAGGCCGTTGGAACCCCTCTCCCACTTAGTCTTTTAAAACAATGGTTTTCTGAAAATTATTCTTTTGAAATTTTCCATTAAGTTTTCCCTTAACTCAAAATAAAATGTCTAAGTCCATAAAAATCTCCATGTCAAGGCTTATATCCTTTGAGAGCTTTTCCCATGGACAAATTTTATTTAAGTTAAAACTTAGTGATTTCAAAAATTTTCCAATTAAAACTTTTTAGAGACTTTGGTCTCAAGTTTATTTGACAAAACATTTTTCTTGTGCCAAAATTAAAACAAAATGGCTTTCTATTTTAACTTACAAAAATATCTAAATCCAATATTTTTTCTATGTCAAGGATTAAATCCTTTGAGAAAATATCTAAGGATTAATTTTTGTTCAAGTTAAAACAACCACTTAATTTGTAGGAAAATGCTTTCCTTGTCAAAACATTCCCAAAGGCTTTGGCCTTTGAGAAAATGTGCACATAGGTACAAAAATAAGTAGCATGCTAGAAAACAGTAGACGTTTACATGCTCTTCTATTTTTTAAATCAAAGTTCCCAAATAATAAAATTAAACACATTAATTAATTAATTAATGGTCTTGTTTAATCCTAAAATCCCTTACTAATATTTTTCATGCAAAAATATTCCATGAATGTTAACTATTGCAAAAATATTAACTTTGCCTGCTATGGACCCCAAAACCAAAAGAAAACGCAAGAAAAATTACTACACCCGCCGCACTGGATCATGCACCCATCTGCACTGTGGTCCACTGCACTCGCCGCACAGAACCAGGACCTTCTAGAAACCAGCACGCAGACTGGCCTTCCAGAGCCAAGCCGGCACCGGTTCCGTTCTGGAACCTACTCCTGCATTTTTTTTTTTTTTTTTTTTTTGCGAATTTCCTCTGTTTTTCTACTCGACTTCTGGTACCATTGGCTCTCCGATTTCAAACCAAATGTAATGAAATCAACCAAAACCAACAACCGCCTATACCCATAAACATTGGGCTTACACGATTTACTAAGAAAAAAAGTAAATTACAAATTCCTATACCTCCACCCGCAATGTTTAATAATGAATCTATCCATACCAAAAACAGTGAAGGATCACAATTCTAATCACACATATGTGTCCAGTTTTATTAATCTAGATGCATGCTCCCTATATTTTCACAAAAACCTTCATGCTCTGATACCAATTGAAGGCATGGAAAGCGGGAAAACATGGAGCACGCTGCGGAAGTGAACATTAAAAAAAAATGGAATACAAGAACAGGTATTCCAGGGCATGGCTGGCGCCAGCTTGGGCCACCCTAGCTGGCGCCGGTTGCGCCCTATCCCAATCCCGAGGTTTTAAAAATTTTACCTCTTTTTCTCGTTCTAAGTGTTGGCTATACCGGAACGTGTGCAACCAGTGTAGGTGTGCTGGTAGAAGTCTCTGGTGCGATTCCTGCAAGCCTCCTACTCCGCCTTTGCATGTATGTGACTGCCAAACTCTCGGTCTTCCAGTATATGGCCTGCCTAACTACCGTTTGGTGAACAACTAACGAGCTAGGGAATTTTCTGGAGAGAGAGAGAGAGAGAGAGAGAGAGAGAGAGAGTGACGTCTGGCTATTCCACAGAGAAGAAGCCGTCTCTCTTGTGTGTCTAATTGCAACCACGTTATTTCCAATCCTCCTGTTTAACCTAAATAAAAAATCCTAGGTTAAACTGGACTGGGCCAATAGACTCTCGGTTTAACCTATTGGGCTTAATTAATTATTCTAGTTAGAACCAACTCAATGGCCCAACAAATAATTAATTTATCAACCCAAATAAACCAGTCCAATTAAATAAGCCTAAATCAGTTTAGTCCCAGGTTAATCCCTAATTATTCAAACTGGGCCAAAGCCCTGAATAATTAATTAACCCACCAAATCAATTTCTTTAATTCTCTCTCCATGGACCTTTATTTTATTCTAGCCCAATAATTAAATTAGGCTACTTAAATAAAATAATTCCATTTAATTTAAGATCAATCCCTTAACCCGTATTTAATTAGGACTCATGGTCTATACTGGGGACCAAAAGACACACCGCCTTGGCTACTAAAATGACCAAAATACCCTTGCCATATAAATAGCTATATTTTACATTTTAAATATTTCCTAATATCACCATAAGGAAATATTGACCTTAAGGACAATGTTGCGTTAGCAAAGTCTCCGACCTACATGTGTAATGACTAAAATACCCCCTATACTTCCTCGTACATTTAGAGAGGAAGAAGTGTACTAACACCTTTCTAAATGACATCTACCACCCTTAGGCCTCTGGTCCAATGATCCATGACCTTCTGGATTGTTTCCGCTTTCCAAGGGAGCTACCCTAAAACAAACATCCATGTTTTGTTTCCCATGGCCCTAGATATTCAGATCATTCAGACAACCACAAAGGACGATATAATATAGAAACTATCTTGTACAAGTTTCTCTTAACTAACTAGTCACACATACCTAACATGCAAGTATATTAGCCCTACGATAGAACCACAACTATAGCATATCAAAGTATATGCTTCCACCTTCGTCAGACCACCAACTCATACTCAAGTCGTAGAGTACTAGTCCACGCTGTAGCGGTAGTAGTCTATGTTTCTACCATATAGTACTTTTAAGAAACCACTACTATAGGTCTTGTTCTACGTATTCGAAATACGCTTATGTCATGAAGTGAGTGGACTACTCACTGGCTAAAGGTAAGCCATTCCCCATTTAGAATTCACAACATAATAACCTAAACATGATGAGATTCCCATTCCCATCAATTGGTTAAGAACAAAAGTTTATATGCTAAGTAACCCGTGATCCATACCTTACTGTGAAAGACCTCCATTCACATGGACCACTTACTTAAACACAATGGGTCTTTTCCAAACGTAATTGTACACAAATAAAATTGTAAATTCACAAACAAAATTTGAAAATAAATTCTTTTATTAAAACATTCGATTTTTACATCAGAAACCAAGTCTAAGAGGGCATACATCCCAACAAGTACAGTTGAGTTGTGGCACAAGCAGCTAGCTCCTATGAGTGAGAAAAGTATAACCTGTTTAGATAAGAAGAATGTGTTGTCTAGATTGGATCAGGTCCAGTTGAAGAAGTGTGCTGATTGTCTGGTGAGAAAGCAAAATAGAGTTACTTTCAAGAGTTCTCCTCCTTCTAGAATGAAGAATGTGTTGGATCTAATACATTCAGACTTGTGTGGGCCAATGCCAAAGTCACTTGGTGGTGCTCAATACTTTGTGACTTTCATTGATGATCATTCTTGAAAGATATGGGTGTATCTTCTGAAGACTAAAGACCAGGTGCTGGAGGTCTTTAAGTAGTTTTTATCTCTGCTGGAGAGATAGACCGGTAAGAAGCTAAAGTGCATACGCACAGACAATGGTGGAGAGTATATAGGACCTTTTCATACTTACTGTGAGGAGCATGGTATTCGACATCAAATGACACCGCCAAAAATGCCGCAGATGAATGGTTTGGCTAAGAGAAGGAACAGGACTTTGATGAAGAGAGTTAGATGTACACTCTCACATGCAAAGTTGTCAAAGATGTTTTGGGGTGAGGCTATACTAGCAGTTGCTCATATATTAAATCTTTCACCTTGTGTCCCTCTACAGTATGATACTCCAAAAAGAGCATAGGCAGGAAAGGATGTTTCCTATGATCATCTGTCGGTGTTTGGCTACAAGGCCTTTGTGCATGTGCCAAAGGATGAGAGATCCAAGCTTGATGTCAAGACGCGATAATGCGTGTTTATTGGCTATGGTCAAAATCAGCTTGGCTATAGATTTAATGATCCAGTGCAGAAGAAGCTTGTCAGAAGTCGTGATGCGGTGTTTGTTGAAGATTAGACCATTGAAGATATTGAAAAAGCCTAGAATAATGCTTCCAAATCCAATGGTGGTTCAACAAACATAGAGCTAGTTCATTTAACAACAGTGCTAAGAGAAGTTGAAGATGAAGCTCTTAATAATCAACCTGTGGCAGGTGATCCGAGTGCTCCATTTGAACTACCATAAGATGTTTCTAATAATGAAAGTGTTCATGATCAATCACTAACTCTAGTAGGTTCTCCAATTCTGAGGAGATCTGATAGAGTCAGACGATGCTCTACCAGATATCCTGAAGAACATATGTTATGAATTGACGGGGGAAAACCAGAAAGCTTCCAAGAAGCAATGGATGATGAACACAATAAGCAGTGGATTGGAGCCATGCAAGAAGAGATGAGTTCTTTGCATGAGAACAAAACTTTTGAGTTGGTGTTGTTACCAAAAGCTAATAGGGCTTTGAAGAACAAGTGGGTGTTCAGGATCGTGCATGAAGAACACAGTCTCTAGCCATGGTTCAAAGCCAGATTAGTCATAAAGGGATTTCACCAAAGGAAAGGGATTAACTTTGGTGAGATTTTCTCACCAGTGGTGAAGATGACATCCATTAGAACAGTGCTGGGGTTAGTAGCAAGCCTCGACCTAGAGATCGAGCAGATGGATGTGAAGACTGCCTTCCTTCACCGCAACTTGGAGGAAGAGATATGCATGGAGCAGCCAGAGGGTTTCAAAGTAAAGGGGAACAAGGACTATGTCTTTAAGCTTAAGAAAAGCTTATATGGTTTGAAGCCAGCACCAAAACAGTGGTATAAGAAGTTTGAGTCTGTAATGAGGGAGCACAACTACAAGAAGACTACTTCAGATAACTGTGTGTTCGTACAAAACTTCTCTGATGATGATTTTATTGTTCTTTTGCTCTATGTGGATGACATGTTGATCGTGGGCCAGAATAGTTCCAGAATTAACAACTTGAAGCAGCAATTAAGCAAGTTTTTTGCTATGAAAAACTTAGGGCCAGCAAGACAAATTCTTGGCATGAAAATAACAAGAGACAAGGGTGCCAAGAAATTGTGGTTGTCACAGGAGAAGTACATTGAGAAGGTACATCATTGGTTCAACATGGATAAGGCTAAAGTGGTTAGTTGTCCTCTTGCTAATCACTTTAAACTAAGTAAAAAATAGTGCCCTTCTATAGAGGATGAGAAGGATGAGATGGATAAAGTTCTATATGCTTTAGCAGTTGGGAGTTTTATGTATGCCATGGTGTGTACACGGCCAGATATTACTCACTCAGTGGGAGTGGTGAGTCAGTTCCTTTCAAATCCTAGGAAGGAACACTGGAATGCCGTTAAGTGGATTCTCAGGTATCTCCGTGGTGCCTCCAAAATGTGTTTGTGTTTTGGAGATGGAAAACCTGTGTTAGTAGGCTACACAGATGCTAATATGGCTGGTGATGTTGACTCGAGAAAGTCTACATCAGGATATCTGATTACATTTGCAGGGGGAGTTGTGTCATGGCAGTCAAGACTACAGAAGTGTGTTGCTCTCTCAACAACTGAAGCAGAGTTTATTGCAGCAACTAAGCATGTAAGGAGTTGTTGTGGATGAAGAAGTTCTTAAGTGAACTTGGTTTTCACCAGAATAAGTATGAGTTGTTTTGTGATAGTCAGAGTGCAATTCACCGTAGGAAGAATTCCTCCTTTCATTCTAAATCGAAACATATTGATGTAAGATATCATTGGATCAGGGATGTATTGGAGAAGAAGTTACTATAGTTGGAAAAGATCTACACAGATGAGAATGGATCAGACATGATGACCAAGACTCTTCTGAGGGAAAAGTTAGAAAATTGTCGACAAGCAGCAAGATTGGTGGAGCCCTCCATGTAATCAGGAGGGGGAGATTGTTATGGTCCCTCATCTCAATGGAGGAGTGGTTGAGGAGTAATTGTGAGGGAGTGGTTGCACCTGATGTACCCACTCCATGATGGCATTTGTTTTCTTGCCTTTGGCATGCCTATAAATAGGCATGCGTAGTGCAAAGAAACATAACACAGAAAACACAAACACAAGAACAACATAAATACAAACGTGAGTGAGTCAGTGTTGGAGTCCAAAGCTTATATCTTTGTTGAGTTTGTGGGGAGAGGAAAAAATAACCAGGGAGTGACAAAATAGTGAGGTTAATTGGGGTGTTTGAGAAGCACTTGGGTGTCACTATTTTAGGTTATGCCTTTAATATTTTTCTAGAGAAGTCCCTCTTGTAAGCTTACTAATTATTTTATTAGTAGAAAAAAATATTCAGAGTTTGTCCCGTGGACGTAGCCCAAATCCAGGGTGAACCACGTTAAATTTCTGATGTCATTTTAAATTTCTTATTTTATTTTCTTTGCTTGTAATTAATTTATTTGTGCATCCACCTATCCTATTGGTCCACCCTTCGGCTGCACCAGGGGAAAATAGTAATTAATTAATCTGTGCTATTTTTCCCAACAACTTCTTCACCAAATACCCCTGCCAATTTTTTTTTTTATTTCACTCTCAGTCCGTCCGGGAAGTCTGGCTGCAATTGCTGACAACATATATTTACCCGCAAAAAGAAAAAAAAAAAAGAGAGAGAGAGATTTGAGGGTGGAAGAACAACCAATATTGAGACTGGAAGTGAAAGTGACATTTGTTGCCTGATAGCTTCCTCGTCCTCTAAAAAGGGACCTCTCTTGAGGCCAGGCCTCAGGTGTTTTAGCTATCTTTGCCTGCAACTGTTTCCTTGCTAAACCTGTGAATTTCGGAAGTTGCCTCCAGTACCAATGTCCATACCTCAGGACATAAGCCCCCAGCCCTTTATCCTCTTTTGTTGACCATCGTCATTTCCTTAAACCGTCCACACTAGTACTTGGAGGCTTCACCATTGTGCATGGATGCAAGAAACAAAAGAAAATGGACTGAACAAAAAGGTATGTGACCAAATGCACTTGTAATTTATGCCTGAAACCAACTCCTGTCTCTCTATATTGTAATATATCACCTACCAACATTTACTGAGCTTTGGTTATTTGGCATGGAATATATTTCCCAAGAAAAACACAGAGGACAACCCGGGACCAATTAGTATACAATTTTTTTTTTAATTGTTAGAGAAGCATGACTAACATTAATTAATGCCTACTATGTTATTCGAAACGACCACCCAAACCAACCACATTAAGGTAATTAATTGCTAGCTCTGAATAGGGGGCTACCAATCTAGTGAGTTTAGATTTTAAAGTTAGATTTGATTTTTAATTAAATAGCTGATTAATAAAGATCAAACTAGGTCAATGGTGATTGATATATTTTATAATATTTCACTGTCCAACTAGTTAAAATTGTAATTAGAGATAGAGGGAAAAACAAAGAAAATGTACAAAATATCTCCAATTACTTTAGTGAATTCCTTTTTCTCCACTAACGTTTTCTTTTTGCATTTTTCCAACTTTTCGTTGTCATCAAAGGACAAAATGGCTCCATATTACAAAAAATGAACAAAGCTGAAAGTTCTTAAATGAAAGAGAGCCCACCATTGCGAAAAATCTCCTTTTCCTTTTCTCGCTACCATTCGAAAGCCAAGACAATCAGGAAGTTTTAGTTTCAACATTCAACGCAAAAATTCAAGCATGGTACAAGAATAGCATGGATCATATATATATATATATATATATATATATATATATATTCTTTTAAAGCCATGCAACTACAAATGCCATTGCCAGGAATTCACTATATCTAAGAAGCAAGATCATGATGAAGCTAGATACATCCAAATCATCCAATGAATGCAATCTGTTATCATTAGGTAGCTCTTGATGTATGACACACATTCAAGTCATAATACAAAGAACAACATGGAAGGGAAAATTTAGTACACCTTGTCAGCATGGAGATGAGATGCCAAAGAAGCACCAGCTTTTTGCCCTAGTCTTGTAAGAATGTTAAGAACACCAAATGGAAGGCCAACCTCCATGCATATATCAACCAACTCCAAGCAAGTACTAAGATTTGATATTGTTAATTTAATTGTAAGCACAACATGACAAGTTAATAAAAAGAAACTAAAATGAGAAAAGCACTTACATAGAACCTAATTCAGATGGCTTAAGTATTGCAGCACATCCAGTAGCCGGATTGGGGGCTATTTTCCATGTAGCCAACATTAGAGGACAATTCCTTTGGATATATAAACAGGTGTGTAAGTCATTCGAGTATCAATTTCAAACATTAAAATGATCCGTAAAAAGGATTGGATGAGCAATTGTCCATTAGGTTTTTGGGACCATAATCATGGCAAAAAATGGATTTTACAATGAATGGTCAAGCCCTCTACTTTAGAATATTATATCTTCTTATCAGCATCACTACCCCACTTCTTGAGCCTTTTCATATTATAAATTCAAAATGAATAAAAAAACTCCTTTTCTAAACATTCTTCAGAATTACCACATGTCCTTGCTTGTCTTGTTTCCATTTCTCAGTCTCTGACAATTGCTTCTTGCATTTTTCTCAATTGCCAAAGTTCTTTCTCTTGTTTGATAATTAAAATCTTTGACCTTTTTTTTTCCCCATTCTCCCTTTACCTCTACAAAATATATGGTGCAAGTACTATTTTTCTCTTGAAGAAACCACAAACAAAAGCACATACACACCCACCATCCAAATTCTCAAGAACAAAAAAAACTAACTCCTTGACAAATTACACTCAATAATTACTTATTTTATCTTACTTTGGTCTGAGAAGGGACTTGAAAAAAAAACTTAAATCTCCCAACTCGATTGTACTTCAAAACAGTCATATCATATATGCACATATTCTCGTACATCTTGGTAGGAAAAACCAAATTTCTATTCTTCTGAAACTACATAAAATTCAAGAGTGTCCTAAATAAACCACTCTATCTTGACATAGCTTAAACAATCAGAGATCAAAAATTTTAATCAAAATAACTTACCTTTGTTGGATTTGAATGTAGCCCGCCTTTCAGATCCATGTTCAATCCTTCAAATTCCATGTTCAGAAAGCATAGTGATGTACGTAGATCACATACATCACTTGAAAACACCAAACAAACAATATGATTAATTGTATCAAAGAAACAAAAAACCCACTTTTGGCAGACAGGGGAAAATTATAAAAAATCTATTAATCTTAACACTTTCTGCAAACATACCTAATGTGAATGATTTAAATGTTGGTTTTCATGTCAGGTATCAACCACTTGTACGCAATTGAACCTGCAATTTCACTTAGCCATAAACACGCTTCAACACAAAGAAGAAGAAAAAAAAATGACAAATCAAAACAAAATTTTTGAACCTTTAAAAGGTATACCAACAATCCATGAAGGAGAACATATATGTACACATATATCAACAATTACAGAGAAATATATTAGGAAAAATCATTACCAATAGTATAGAGCTAGTTCTCGTCAACCTATTCAATTCCTTCGATGTCATGGAAGGTAAATATTTAGTATAAAACATTTGAAATTAATTTTCCACAATCGGCATTACGTACTTTTTTACGTAACTTCCATGGTCGTTCATCCACAAGAAAGCACATTCAAAGTCAGAGGAAAAAGTAAGTTTTCACCCTGCTTACGTTACCAGCAACTACTAGGAAAGTAACTAAAATGAGCTCTCCTGAGATGCAGCGACGAAGTCAAGCCTTCGTACAGCCGATCCCACCCCTCATGCCTTACAACCTAAAGATCACCAACCTAAATTTAAGCATAAAATTGAAATTCAAAAAATAGAACCGCTAAGAAAATTACCAAGTCCCAAGGAAAAAACCTGGATCATTTCCCCTATAGTCCCAAGCTTCCTCTTCTTGGGATCTCTCTCAGTTTGTTGCCTCGTATTCACCTAATAAAAGGAAAATATCAAAAAAAAAAATTCAAGTAAAAATTCAAAATCGAATCAACTTGGGGAAAATTTAAAAAGAAAATTATTGTTTGAAGTAGGTACGTGATGAGCTAAGCAATGTTGCCACCACCGACACCAGCAAGCCCATTGATCAAAGCATCCAACATGCTAGTAGTCGGAGGAGATAGATCTAAAAAAAAAGGAAGTAGTAGTTGAAGTACTTAGTTTTATAGTGAACGAGAGAGAAAGCACTGGCTTCGGAACCATTTCCAAGAGTTCTTCATCCAATCTATAAACATCATGGCACTCTGCTTCATCAGGTGACACACCAAGACCCCAAAGGAACTACAAGTAGCAAAAGCACAATTAGCACAAAGCATAATTTCCTCTTTTTCACCTCTTTAGTTTCTCAACTATTGAAATTCTGTTTAGTTCCATTGACTGTCCAGAAAACCAAAGAACTACACATCTTTTTCTTGGTTCTTGAATCAAGACAATAAACTTTAGCCCAAAAATGATAATCTGATAGCATGAAATTCAACAGAAGTGAAGCATGGTATCAACCCAAAAATGATGCAAGTCCCTTCTATTAGATTTTGTTTATAATTATTCGGAGGTCAGGCTAATACCCCCCTCCTTGTATTCCCCTCTTCTATCTCTATAAAATTTCCCACCCATTGGGTGGTTTAAAGAAAAAAAAAAAAAGTTCCAAACATCAATTTTCATGATGTAGTCTTCATATTTTAGTCTTTAGACTTTTACTTTATCAATTAGGGACTGAGGCTTTTCCTAGTGTTTTAAGACTGTCTTTGATCCTGCAGATCAGGAGGTCGATCTTCCGTTAAAGAATCAGTCATAAGACGAGTTAGCCGTTTGCTTTGATAGTTTAACTGCTAAGTTGTAGGGCTTCATCAGGTGGACCCTTATGAGGATCTTAATTGGTTGTCTTTGGGTTGTTCCTTTCTGCTGCAGTGCAGTCTGTTTCCCCTTGGAAAAGCTTCCTATATTAGGGGGAATCGAATCATTTCTGCTTCTGCTAAGTTGTGAAGATCTCTGAGAAACTGAAATTGCTTATTTATCAACGAAGACACTGTGTAGAAACAAGTGCATCTATGTGTAGAAACAAGTGTAGCTAGGTGTATGAAAGACAAGACTACGACGTGCCTTTTTCAATGATGTCAATCTAGTTATTGACTTTGACATAAATAAGGTCATTTTGTTTTGTAAATAAGTTATAGTTTTTTTTAAAAAATATTTTTTATATATTAGTAAATTTTAGCATCACTAGATAATTGTATATGTAAGTGTAACTTGAGATCCATTAATACCTCACATTTTAATTTTTGTGCACTTTCTAAGTAGTGTTAGTAATTGCTGGAAAAGTAAACTTTCAATTACTAAAAAAAAAAAAACAAATCCTTACTGTTACATAAATATGGATACACTAAAGTGCGCATTAGGAAAATTAAAAACTCAGACCAGAGCTTGATGAGGGTGTGGTTTGAGGGGGTACTTTGATAATTTCCTTTGTACTTCCCCAGTTTAAAGGAACTTTGAAGTTAATTTCTCCTCTGCCAACACAGGAAAAAGTGGGATAAAAAAAGGTTACCAGGAAAATCAAATTCCAATCCTGAATAACATACAATAAAATGATGAAGAAGAAAAGGGTAAACAAAACAAGAATCCACGAAGCAAACATAAAAAACAAAAATAGAGAAAATTAAACCGGAATGAATAAACTTATAAAGAAAAAAGGAAAAAAAAAAAAACCCCAATACCTACACTAAAACCAGAGAACATTTATTCTACCAAAAACAACAATTATATAAGATGTTAAACTACCACTCAAGTTCAAACTAAACCTAATTCCCATTTGCATCTTTAGTTTGTCTGTTTCGTTAATTAAGGACGAAATTAGAATAAAAATTAATGCAAATAAATTTATGCGAATCCTAATCAACACTCTTTTGGATCTGCAAAAGCCAAAGGCTGATTTGATTAGCATACAACAATAACAGACAATTAACAGAAAACTGACACAACATTGGATAAAACTTAGATGAAATTATATATAATAACACGTATAACAACAACAATTATCTGTAGTGGGAATCTGTTTTATCCACAAGAATAATTAATACAACATGTGAACTGAAAACGGAATACTCAAACTAACCAAAGAATCCGGTTTCTTGATCCAGCTAAGACACGATAATCCCACTAGCCCAGCATATGAGAACAGGAGTCCGATTCTCGAATCAAACCTTCTGGATCACTTGTTAGCTCAGTCTCGATAAATTTTACTAGATCAGTCTACCCTTCTGGGTCGTGCTTCCTTAACTCTCTGTCTTCTGCAATACCAAGCATGCTCCCCCAAGTATACGAGTCCAAATTTTTCAATACATGAGAGGTCATATCCACATCTTCCGTGCCACTTGAACCTCCACTACAACCGCCACTGTTGGCGGCTTCTTCCCCAAAGCCAAGCCAAGAATCATCATCCGAATTCCCCAATAACCGAGTTTCCATCTGTCTAATTGCAGCAACGTTAAAATCATTTTGATCAGAAAGCCGCTTAGGAAGATCTTCTTGTTCCAAGAATTCAGCTGGTACTGAATCTTGAGGCCTATTATCGACAGCTGGTACTGAATCTTGAGGACTTTTATGGATTCCAGGACAGGAGTAGTTCTCAACCTTTGTGCGTTGTGAAGGTCGCACTTCTTCCTCGGGCACAGATTCAGACTTTCTCTTACAGTCAACCCTTCTACGCCCCAAGACTTGAACCCTAGGGTTTTCTCCAAGGTTTTCACAACCTCTGACAGAGCTGTCTCCACGACTCTTGGACTCGTCCAATGTTACTCGGCAAACAACATAATCCCTTTTCCCTCTTATAATCTCATCATCTAATGAAACACCGTCCAAGGAATACTCATGCATGATCCAGTGCCCCCTCTCCGAAGAACCGTCCTTAACTACAAAGGTGAACATCTTCTTACGCCCAATCAGTTGACCCTTGTTGTTCAGTATCTCTTTGCCTGCTGTTTGTCCAGACCACACCCCGCATCCGGCAGTTCTTGACACGTTCTTGGTAGTTCTTGAGATGTTCTTTGAAGTTGCAGATAACCGTGCGAACGCATATATGACTTTCTTCCTTTGCGCGTCAATTTCCCAGCCATCATCCTCGAAGAAAACCTCCCACGGCGTTGCAGTCTTCCCATAAAGACTTCTATCCTCCAAAACTGCGTTGGTAGGGAGAGGTTCTCCCCTCGACTTCTTCGTCAAGTAGCATAGAATTTCCTGATCCGTCGGCATGAAGTGATATCCAATTCCAACTGTATCCATAATTTCTCCAATCTTGTCTTTCTTTTCGCTCTGAATTCAGAAGGAGAGTAATGAATATAGAAGGCAAGGGTTAACGACCTATATTTATATATAAAGGATGACCTATCCATTTAAGGGTAAGGATTAGGTAAGTGATTAAAGCACTCTATAATGCACCTCCCCGGTTAATTAAAGTACAACTTTGTCCTTCGTTGCCCTTTCTCTTGACCAAATTACACTTTCCTTGATTGGTTAATTATGTTTCCAGTCCTCAATCCAAGGCATTTCTTTTTTAAATGACGAAAGAGGTAAATATTGAGGTAGATTGGCAAAATCTTAACCTTCGAAAATCTTACATAAATTGGCAATGTAAATTACATTATAAAATGAGCTAACCATATATTAGCAAATCCTGTAATGAGCCAAATATCCAAGATAGATTTCTTCACAGATGTCATTATTTAATCACTATGAACTTCACGTGATTAAAATCTTTATCGTCAAATAAATAATATGTTATGGCTAATTCTAAATAATAACGTAGTAAATAAAAATTTTTGTTAATGGTATCGTGAATTTTGACCAAAATAATCAACTTAATTATCTAAAAGTTGATTAATATCAAATTGCCTAGGAATATAAAGTGTAAGATTTAACCTTATGATAATGATCTTACTCCAACATGTTTGTAGAAAGGGAAAAAAGAGTAAATTAATTTAACTGCCAAGGCATCTAATGGTCACTAGACATAAAGTGTGGGGTTTTCAAACGTAACTACTCTTACATTTTTTTTATTTTTTTTACGTTGTTAGTTTATTTGTTTATTTTTAGTAAAATTTCCACCTTTTGGTGGTTTGCAGTAAAAAAAAAATATTCAACTTTCTGACCAAAACTTTTGACATAAACATAATTCAGAAAAATTATGAATAGACCAATATATTATACAAAAATAATTAATCTTTCAAGTACGCATAAACTTTATAAAGGCATGATATTGAATGTTAGTCATGTGCTCTTTTTTTTTTTTTTTAATATTACTTAGACATTCAAGGACTTTAATATGAGACTGAAAAGAAAATTTGCGAGGATTTATTGACTTAAAAGATATTTAACCCTCGCAAAACCGTTGGGAATTGCGAGGGATGTTGTAGTTTGCACTTGCAAATTCATCGGAAATCTCAAGGGTTTTGTGATGGCATTTTCATCTTGTGTTGATTGGTCCTCGCTAATTCATTGCAAATTGCGAGGGTTCTACTAGGGCTCTTTTTGTGGCCCACGCTAAGTCATTGCAAATAACAAGGGTTTTGCAATGGCATTTTTTTTCTCATATTGATCGGCCCTCGCTATTTCATCGCAAATTGCGAGGGATTTGCAAGGAATATTTTGACTCCTGCTCGTGGCCCTTGCAACAGCATCGAAAATTGCGAGGGTCTTGTGATGCATTTTAATCTGGTATATGATTGTCGTTGCTAAAGCATTGCAAATAGCGAGGGTATTGCGATGAATTTTTTTTCTCATATTTTGGCCATCGCTAAAGCGTCTCAAATTGCGAGGGTTTTGCGACGGATTTTTTCTCTGATGTGTTAACCTTCGCTAAAGGCATGATATTGAATGTTAGTCATGTGCTCCTTTTTTTTTTTAATATTACTTAGATATTCAAGGACTTTAATATGAGACTGAAAAGAAAATTTCTTCTCATCTTTATATCCGTAGTAAAATACTGGTTAAAACATGATAAAAAATTTACCTTTAGTACTACATAATTAAAGCACATGAATTAAGTCCATAATGGTAAACCACAAGGTCTTAATGCCATTAATATTTGATGCTTAAAATGTGAGAATAGATATTTACTTTACTCAATCGATAATAAAAATTCTGATTTATACTCAAATCCAGAATACTAAACATAATATTACAGAATTGATGAACAAAAATTACAATATAAACTTGAATTCATAAATTTCAAATACTTATTCCAAATATACTAGTTTAAAAAAGTATCTAAACAGTATAACTTATCTAGAACTACAAATTTTGTATGGTACATTAAGAGAAAACTGAAGAACAGTCGTAATACAATTTGACCAAATTTCAGTACACTACAAGAAATTTCGGGTTTTGCAACAGCCAAAATCCATCGCAAAAGCATTAATATTGCTTAGACATTCAAGGACTTTAATATGAGACTGAAAAGAAAATTTGCGAGGATTTATTGACTTAAAAGATATTTAACCCTCGCAAAACCGTTGGGAATTGCGAGGAATGTTGTAGTTTGCACTTGCAAATTCGTCGCAAATTTCAATGGTTTTGTGATGGCATTATCATCTTGTATTGATTGGTCCTCACTAATTCATTGCAAATTTCGAGGGTTCTACTAGGGTACTTTTTGTGGCCCACGCTAAGTCGTTACAAATAACAAGGGTTTTGCGATGGCATTTTTTTTCTCATATTGATTGGCCCTCGCTATTTCATCACAAATTGCGAGGGATTTGCAAGGAATATTTTGACTCCTACTCATGGCCCTTGCAACAGCATCGAAAATTGCGAGGGTCTTGCGATGCATTTTAATCTGGTATATGATTGTCGTTGCTAAAGCATTGCAAATAGCAAGGGTATTGCGATGAATTTTTTTTCTCATATTTTGGTCATCGCTAAAGCGTCTCAAATTGCGAGGGTTTTGCGACGGATTTTTTCTCTGATGTGTTAACCTTCACTAAATTGTCGCAAATTACAAGGGTTTTGTGATAGATTTCTCTCTTGTATATGTCTGTCCTCGCTAAATCTTCGCAAATTGCATGGGTTTTGCAACGGATTATTTTGTACATGCGTTGGCCCTTACTAAAGTGTCGCAAATTGCGAGGGGTTTGTGACAGATTTTTTTTTCATTATTTTGTTAGCCCTTGCAAATTCGTCACAAATTGCTAATTCTAAATAATGTCTAATTCTAAAAAATGATGTAATAAATTAAAATTTTTGCTAATGATATCATGAATTTTGACCAAAATAATCAACTTAATTATCTAAAAGTTGATTAATATCAAATTGTCTAGGAATATGAAATATAAGATTTAACTTTATGGTAATGATCTTACTCCAACAAGTTTGTAGAGAACAAGAAAAAACCAAATTAGTGACGGCCAATCCGTCGCTAATCGAATTTAGCAACAGATTAGCGACGGATTACATTTGTCGCTAAAAAAGGCGTCAATCCATCTCAAACAGCAACAGATTTGCGACAGCCATTTAACTGATGACATTATAATTTAGTTTATAATCACCGTAGCGATGGATTTGCGACGTCCAAAAATTTTTATTTTTTAAACGGATTTGCAAATTTTTTTATTTACAAAAAAATTAATTAATATAACAACGAATTTGCAAAGGCCAAAATTTTTTATTTTTAAAAAAATAATTAATTTAGTAACTAATTTATGATGGCAAAAATTTTTTTAATTTCACAAAGTTAATTAATTTAGCAGTGGAATTGCAACGACCAAAATTTTTTTTAAAAAAATTAATTAATTTAGCGACGGATTTGCAATAGCAAAGAATTTTTAATTTTTGGAAAAATCAATTAATTTAGCAACGGGTTTATGACGGCCAAAATTTTAATTAATTTAGCCTCGGCAAAAAAAAATTATTTTAAATAAATAATTAATTTAGAAACGAATTTGTGACGAAAAAAATTTTTTATTAAAAAATTTAATTAATTAGCTCCCTTGCCTACCCACCCATCGCCCCGCCCCTCCCCGCCAAGAATATTATGAGATTATGTCGAACTCGGGGCTCGAACCCACGTCGTTGTTGTAGGGGAATATATGTTCCACCACTAAGCTATTCATATTCTTGTGATTTTTTGTACTATATATTAATTATAGAGAATTTGTTTTTGTAAATTAGCGACTGATCTGTGACAACCTAATTTTTCGTCACAAATTTTAGATGGCCGTCACAAATTCCTCGCTAATTGTGATGGATTTGTGAGGGATCAGGGTTTTATGAAACCCTGATCCCTTGCAAATCCATAACTAATCTAAAAAATTCATTAAAAATTTTTTAAAGTTTGAATATGTGTGTGTGTGTGTGTGTGTGTGTGTGTTGAAAGAGTAGAATATGCTAAGAGACATTATTATGTATATATATGTATTTATATATGTATGAATATGATATATATGTATCTATCACAATTAAATGTATATATATGTATATATGTATATATATTAATTTGTATGAATATGTAAATATATGAATATATATTTATTTATTTATTAATATGTATATATATATATATATATATGTGTGAATATACATATATAGACACGCACATACTAACATAAATAAATATGTATATATGTATGTATATATATTTATTTTTATATTAAAATGTATATTAACATACATATATATATATATATGTATATAAATATCCTATATATGTATATATTAATATATGTATTATATGTATATTATATATATATTTATATTATATATATCAAATTTGCAATTAGTAACGAATTCGCTAATTATATACTATTAATTAGATAATTAGCAATTAAATTAACAAATTTGCTAATTAGCAATGGATTTGCCATGGCTTATTTTTTCAATTTTAAAAAATAAATTTATTTTAAATTTTTGGATGGCCTTCGCAAATCCCTCACAAATTTGCGACAAATTTGCAAGGCTTATTTCTTCGATTTTAAAAAAATAATAATTTTATTTTTAAATTTTGGATGGTCATCGTAAATTCCTCGCAAATTTACGACGGATTTGTGGCCCTCACAAATTCGTCGCAAATTTGCGATGGCTTATTTTTTAAATTTTAGAAAATTAAATTGATTTTTAAATTTCGAAAGGCCGTCGCAAATCCCTCTCTAATTGCAACGGATTTGCGATGGCACTTTAATTTTTTAGTGTTAACTAAATATGAAAAAAGGTTATCACAAATTAGTGACGGATTGGTAACGTCTTTCAATTTAATTAGTGCTAATGAATAATTAAAAAAAAAAAGCATTGCAAATGTGTCTCTAATTTGAGATGGCTAGATGCGCATCACTAATCCTTCGCTATTACTGACGGATTAGCAAAGGAAATTTAAAAAATAAATTTATTTTCAAAATTTTTGCTTGCGGTGCTGTTCCGTCACAAATTAGTGACGGCCTATAGGCCGTCGCAAAAATTCGTCGCTAATTTGGTTTTTTCTTTTTTTTTTTTGGATGGAAATGTAAATGTATTAATATTGATAAAAAAGAATATACATGGATTACTAGTTTATAGTCGACTACAAGCTAGGGTTCTCAAAACAGTCCGAAAAGGTAGGCACAACATTAGGGTACAAAGTAAAAAAAATAGTGTACACATGTGTTTTAATCTTCTCAAAAATGGCCTTATTTCGAGCATACCAGATGTAGTAGAAAGTGGCTGCCAAAGCAGTAGACTTAGCCTTAGTAAATAACGAAGTACCACGGTTGGTGCACCTAAACCACCTAAGACAGGCTATGGCCGAATCCAAATTATTCAGTAAACTAAGCCACCTTTTAACTTCTGTCCGAATAGTAGATGAAATTGAGCATTTGAAAAATATATGATTAGACGTTTTCAGATGTACCTTACACAAAGGACAGGACAAGTCATCAAGCCTGAACACAAGTGTATCCTTGGTCTTAAGCCTACCCTTAGCACACAACCAAAGAATGAAAGAGTGTTTAGGTGTCAGTCCCTGTTTCCATATGATATTGGCCTAATACACCGTCTGTGCAGTTGAACTCAGATAGTCATAAGCACGGCAGGTGAACTAATTAGTGCACATAGCCCAAGAATGAAGTAGATCAACTGCATAGTTAATATCCCGTTCTCCAGTATCATATCTCTATTTGCTAGCAGTCTACGAAATAAGGGTGAGTGATCCCTGTGAATGTCGATCTCCCAAACAGATCTGCCTTTCAAATAATAGTATGTCACCCATTTGACCCACAAAGAAAGTTTCTCTGATTGGATGTCCCAAATGATTCTAGACAGTAGCGCTCCATTCCAAGTGTGCAAGTCCCGCAAACCAAGACCACCCTCATTTTTCGAGAGACAAATATTCTTCCAGGCAATTAGGGAGTTCTTTGAGTCCCACAAAAAATCCCAAGCCATCCAATCCAACTGACAAAAGATAGTCGTTGGCGTAGGGAGGATAGATAACCAGAAACACTCAACCCTTTGGAGAACAGATTGGATCAGTTGGAGGTGCCCAGCATAAGAGAGAGAACGAGCACACCATCGGCCAATGTATGAAGCAATGCGATCAAGGG
>JANUWF010002697.1:0-65360 GCA_026120185.1 Voacanga thouarsii
AATAAATCTATTGCAAGTTTAACATCTTATATAATTGTTGTTTTTGGTAGAATAAATGTTCTCTGGTTTTAGTGTAGGTATTGGGTTTTTTTTTCTTTTTTTTCTTTATAAGTTTGTTCATTCTGGTTTAATTTTCTCTATTTTGGTTTTTTATGTTTGCTTCGTGGATTCTTGTTTTGTTTACCCGTTTCTTCTTCATCATTTTATTGTATGTTATTCATGATTGGAATTTGATTTTCCTGGTAACCTTTTTTTATCTCACTTTTTCCTGTGTTGACGGAGGAGAAATTAACTTCAAAATTCCTTTAAACTGGGGACGGACAAATGAAATTGTCAAAGTACCCCCTCAAACCACACCGTCATCAAGCTCTCGTCTGAGTTTTTAGTTTTCCTAATGCGCACTTTAGTGTATCCATATTTATGTAACAGTAAGGATTTGTTTTTTTTTTTAGTAATTGAAAGTTTATTTTTTTCCAGCAATTACTAACACTACTTAGAAAGTGCACAAAAATTAAAATGTGAGGTATTAATGGATCTCAAGTTACACTTACATATACAATTATCTAGTGACGCTAAAATTTACTAATATATAAAAAATATTTTTTAAAAAAAACTATAACTTATTTACAAAACAAAATGACCTTATTTATGTCAAAGTCAATAACTAGATTGACATCATTGAAAATGGCACGTCATAGTCTTGTCTTTCATACACCTAGCTACACTTGTTTCTACACATAGATGCACTTGTTTTTTTTTTTTTTTTTATGCAAATGTAAATGGTTTAGTATTAATCAGTAAGAATCTACATGAATTTCTAGTTTGCAGTCGAAGAGACTACAGCCTAGAGGATCTCAGTACATGTCACAAAACTAGTCTTAACATGAGGGTACAAAGCAAAAATTACAGTGTACACATGTGTTTTAATCTTTTTCACGATATCTCCCTGATGCCAGACCACATCCTCGAAAATGGCCTTGTTACGAGCAGACCAAATGTAATAAAATGTGGCTGCCAAAGCAGTAGACTTGGCCTTAGAAACCCATGAAGTACCCCTGTTGCTATGCTTATACCACCTAAGACAAGCCATAGCTGAATTCAAAGACTGTGGAAGTCCTAACCAAGTTTTCACCTCTGTCCAGATAGTAGCGGAGACCGCGCATTTGAAGAATAAATGATTCATCGTTTCAGGATGAGACTTACATAAAGGGCATGTTAAGTCATCCAATCTGAACACAAGTGCGTCTTTGGTCTTAAGCCTGCCCTTCGCACATAACCAAAGAATGAATGAGTGCTTGGGCGTTAAACCCTGCTTCCATATCGTATTAGCCCAATACACAGACTGTGAAGTAGATCTAAGATAGTCATAAGCAAGAGAGGCGAAGGAAGTAATGCAATTGCCCCAAGACTGAAGAAGACCAGCAGCACAGTGAGAGTCACCTTCCCGCTCTACGAACAAGTCTCTTATTGCCAGCAATTTCCTAAACAAGGGGGACTGTTCCTTATGTGCTTCAATTTCCCAAATGGAGCCGCCTTTCAAGTAGAAGTGGTTTACCCATTTGACCCACAAAGATTGCTTCTCCGCCTGTACGTCCCAAATGATTCTAGACAGAAGAGCACCATTCCAAATTTTTAAGTTCCTCAAACCGAGGCCCCTTCAGACTTGGGGAGGCAAACATTGTTCCATGCAACCGGATGGTTATTTGAGTTCCACAAGAAGTCCCGAGCCATCCTTTCCAATTGAGAAATAACAACGAGATGGAGTAGGAAGAACAGACGGCCAAAAACATTCGACCCCTTGGAGCACGGATTGAATCAACTGGAGACGCCTAGCAAAAGAGAGAGACCGAGCGAGACCATCTCCCAATATAGGAGCCAATACGATCAAGCAGTGGTTTGAAAAGAGTAAGTCTAATTTTACCGTTCATGATTGGCAGCCCAAGGTAGCGGAATGGAATTTCTCCAATAGGAATGCCCGTATCCGCCGTAATTGCTTCATGAATATCGGAGCAATCCCCGCAAGAAAAATACAGGATTTATCCTTGTTGATTTCAAGACTCGAACATCTTTTAAATTCTTCTAGGCAATCAAGAAGGATGTGGATAGAAGAACAGTCTCCTCTAGCAAATAACATGAGGTCATCCGCAAAGGCAAGGTGGGTAACCCTTAATTCCTTACAATTCGGATGGTACTTGAATGATGTCCCAAGTGTATGCACTTTGACCACCCTTGAGAAATATTCTAAACGAGATAACAAATAACGAGTGGAGAGAGAGGATCACCTTGCCGCAGACCCTTAGCACCAGATAAAATAGCCATGCACATTTCCATTGATAGCAACCGAGAATGATGTAGTGGTCACACACTTGCTTAATCCATATCACAAAGAGATGAGGGAATCCAAGCTCGATAAGTAGGTCCAATAAGAAGTCCCAGCTGACAGAGTCATAAGCTTTCCTTAGATCCACTTTTAATGTACATCTTGGAGAAACTCTTTTACGACTATACATACGCAACAGTTCTTGGACTAGTAAGATATTGTCAGTCATGAGTCTGTCATGAATGAACGCAGATTGTGCTCCATCCACGAGATGAGGGACCACCAGTTTGAGTCTTTCAGCCAGAATTTTAGATATGATCTTATAAACCACGTTACAGCAGGAGATCGGGCGGAAGTCACCCACCCTATCAACTTGATCATTTTTCGGCACCAAGGTGATGATAGAGTGATTGATCTGTTTAAGAATTTTCCTGAATCGAAGAATTCCATAACTGCATCACACAGACTCTGCCCGACCGTATTCCACGCTTTCTTAAAAAATAATGCCGAGTAACCATCCGGTCCCGGAGCTTTGGAATCCCCAATATCCCACAGAGCAAGTCTGATATCCTGGGTAGTCACATCCCTAACCAAGTCCACCATCATATCATGAGGCACAAGGGGATCAGCCCTGACAAAGTCCACATTGATTCCCCTACAATCAACTTTAGACCCAAGTAGCTTCTGGTAATATTTAACAAATTCGTCCGCAAGAGCCATTGGGGTATTGGTCAGCGTACCATCCTCCAATGTAATAGAAGAGATGAAGTTCCGCTTTTTATTACGCTTGACAATGTTATAGAAGTAGTGGGTATTCTTATCAGAGAAAGCTACATACCTTCCTTTAGCAAGTTGCTGGTAGAACTTCATTTCTGCCTCCGCCAATCGCCAAGCCGATCGTTTGCAATCCTTGAATTGTGCAATAAGAGTTTGATCTACGGGGTTGCCAAATAATATCTGTTGTGCATTAAGAACTGCCTGATTCGCCTTTTCCACCCGTTCAGAAAGGTGAGAGAATTCCTGTTTGTTTAGCTTCCGCAATAGCCCTTAAGCATCTTTAATCGCCGGCAAAGAGTGAATCGGTGGAAACCCAAGAGCTCCCGATCCCAAACCTCTTGAACAATATTATGGAACAAATCATGGTCAGCCCAAATATTAAGGAACCTAAATGGACGAGCAATACTCTGAAAGTTGTCAACCAATGACCAAATAGTAGGACTATGATCAGACAGGTACCCAATAGGGAGAAACTCAACAGAAGCCTGTGTTGGGCATTGAAACCATGCATCATTACCCATAACCTTATCAAGTTTAGACCACACCCTAGAGTTTGTCCAAGTATATCTTGATCCGACATAAGGAAGGTCCTCCAGGCCAATGTCCTCACAAAGAGATACAAAATCCCTAATTTCATAAGAGGAGGGCACAGAGCCACCTAGTTTGTCCTCAATATGTAAATAGGTATTGAAGTCACCCATCAGAATCCACGAACCCAAAATTGATAAAGATAAGGACCGGATATCCTCCCATAAAATTCTTCTAGCCGTAACCGAATTGGAAGCATAGATAAAGGTGAAAAAATATGTAGAATGTGGAATCTTACACCTGATACTCACAGTGATCGCTTGAGACGTGCAGTGAAGTAAATGAACATCCACTCTAGCATCATTCCATAGGATAACCACTCTGCCTCCATCTGATTCATTCAAGTTGTGAAAGGCCGACCAATTAGAGAATTTTTTTTGTAGAATATTGTCCACCCCATCAGCATTCAACTTTGTTTCCAATAATCCAATAATGTCAACATGATGATTCGAAATAAAATTCCAAACCCCATGTTTCTTGAGGGTCATGTTTAACCCTCGAATATTCCAGCACGCTACTCTCATTGTGGACTAACTAGTGCCCCTTGGGCACTAATCAAGTCAACACTCTGTTGGGCAAATTTTTTCCATACCGAAGAGATAGATTTTGGTGCCTGATTAGTCACTTTACCGGTATTCACCATGGATACTGGCATCCTCTCATCAGACCTACCTAAACGTGTAGGGGAGAGCGATTGTGTAACTCCTGCTTGTGCATTCCTTTTTTTCAGCCAATGAGGCCGTCCTCTATGCCTAAGTATAGATCGACCTCTTGTTTGAGAAGGTTGTAAAGACGGACCATTAGATGAGGAGGGAACATCATCTGCAACATTTCCTACATGAGCTTGGATATCAATATTATTCTCTACATTGAGGGCCGGCTGTTTCCCCTTGTCTTTGTTTATATCACCAATCTCACCAGCTCCACCTTGGGATGTTGATATCATGTTTTTGTTCATTCTAACCGGGCTGACGTTGGCCTAGTCGAAGGCCTTGCCCTACCCGTATGCCCTTTGCTTTTTCCATCATTCCCGTTAGCCACCTGTTGTTCCTTTCTCTTCATATTTTCCCGCAGCTTGAGCAGCTTAGCCACCTGTTGTTCCTTTCTCTTCATACATGCCTTAGTAACATGGCCAAATCTACAACAGCTTGAGCAATACGGAGGCTCAAACTCAAATTTTACTCGCTCGGTGTTTGATCTTACCGAAGGCATTCTGATTGGTACCGTCTTCACCAGTGGCTTGGACACATCGACTTCAACAAGGACTATAGCATAAGATAGGCGATCAAAGGTGGCAGTAAGCATGTCTGTCATGATCGGAATACCCACTGCTGATGCAATCTTGCTTAAGGCATTCACGTTCCAACATCCGAGAGGCAAGGCAGGAAATGTGATCCATATAGGCATGATACTCACCTCAGCCAGAGAGAAATCAAAGTCATATGGCATTACTTTAAGCATCAAAGATCGCCCATATATTGCATAAGGCCCCCACGGAGAACCTCGTCGTCTATCCTCATCTGTTTGGAATCGAAATATAAGCCATCCAGTAGCGTGGGAGTGCACTTTGGACTGAACTCCCCACTGCTTTGTGAGGTCCATCACAGCTTTCATGCCAGGGAACCTACCCACGAACATCCCAACAAGGCAGTAGCCCAGCTTGCTCGTTGGTTCCTCGAGGTCCCTTTCATCCAAATCAATGACATTACCCGAGCAAGGGATATGCTTTAGGCGCATTCCATTCTGCTGTTCACGATTTCCTTTCACAATGTTAGCCCAAGAACGAAGGGACTGAGTGGATTGCAATGGCTTGTTTGGAGGCTGAAGGTTGTTCCCCACTAACGAGCTGGTAGGTGCAGACGGAGCATCAGGTACTGGTTGGATTTGGTTCCCCACTAGGGGAGACACCGGACAGGGTTGAGAGGGTACTTGGGGATTAATTAGAAGGTCAATGGAGATAGACTGGACATCTGCCCGAGGGGATGGTGGGTTAGGTGGGTTTGAGCTACTTTCATTGGCTATCTCCATGTTGATACCCTGGGAGACAGCCTGAGAATTTGTAGCAGATGTGGCCCCCTCAATGCACCCTAATTTCCTACTTCTTGTCTGTACCATGAGGGATAACCCTCAGAACGAGAAAGGTCCAGAAAGAGCCAAAAGGGATGTTGAGAGGATTTTGATTCAAGGAGTAAAATAATCCTACCCGGGTTAGGTATACTAGCTGGCTGCCAGGCATAGAAAGGAGGACAACCTGGGAGAGTGATTGGTCCGTGGAGAGGCGGGGTAGGTAAGTTCAAATTCGGAGAAACGAAGCTGGATTTCGCCACGGAAAGCCGGGGTGACGGGGTTAACGACCGGGTTTTAGCTATGAAATGGAGGTATGAAGCGTTCAAATGTCGAAGGGAAGGGGGCATATCAGGAACAAGGTGGAATACTAAACCGGGGACAAAGGAAAGATCGAGGCGAGAAGAAGTAGCACCACAACCCTCTACACCAAGTCAGCAGACATTTAGGAATAACATAAACTCACACCACATGCTGGTATATACGAATCCAGAGATATATAGTAAGATGAAGATAACAGAAGATAATGAAGAGGAAACAACTAGCCGATTGAATACCGAGAAAACTGGACAATACACAAGCACCCAAAAATCAGTAACACAGATAACCTTAATTCAGCAGATAACCCATCAATCCACCCAGGAAGCTCAACAAGAACACACAAATCACACTCCAGTAGCAATAAGAACACATATACATGAGGGTACTAACCAACGTAGAGTCCTTTTGCATGCTTGTCTACTTTAATATCAGCCATGGCAATCGGGGAAGAGAAGTGAACTTACAGGAGTTGAGAGCTTCTCTTTCTACACAGTGTCTTCGTTGATAAATAAGCAATTTCAGTTTCTTAGAGATCTTCACAACTTAGTAGAAGCAGAAATGATTTGATTCCCCCTAATATAGGAAGCTTTTCCAAGGGGAAACAGACTGCACTGCAGCAAAAAGGAACAACCCAAAGACAGCCAATTAAGATCCTTATAAGGGTCCACCTGATGAAGCCCTACAAGTTAGCAGTTAAACTATCAAAGCAAACGGCTAACTCGTCTTATGACTGATTCTTTAACGGAAGATCGACCTCCTGATCTGCAGGATCAGAGACAGTCTTAAAACACTAGGAAAAGCCTCAGTCCCTAATTGATAAAGTTAAAGTCTAAAGACTAAAATATGAAGACTACATCATAAAAATTGATGTTTGGAACTTTTTTTTTTTTTCTTTAAACCACCCAATGGGTGGGAAATTTTATAGAGATAGAAAAGGGGAATACAAGGAGGGGGGTATCTTATAAACAAAATCTAATAGAAGGGACTTGCATCATTTTTGGGTTGATACCATGCTTCACTTATGTTGAATTTTATGCTATCATATTATCATTTTTGGACTAAAGTGTATTGTCTTGATTCAAGAACCAAGAAAAAGATGTGTAGTTCTTTGGTTTTCTGGACAGTCAATGGAACTAAACAGAATTTCAATAGTTGAGAAACTAAAGAGGAGAAAAAGAGGAAATTATGCTTTGTGCTAATTGTGCTTTTGCTACTCGCAGTTCCTTTGGGGTCTTGGTGTGTCACCTGATGTTTATAGATTGGAAGAACTCTTGGAAATGGTTCTAAAGCCAGTGCTTTCTCTCTCGTTCACTATAAAACTAAGTACTTCAACTACTACTTCCTTTTTTTTTAGATCTATCTCCTCCGACTACTAGCATGTTGGATGCTTTGATCAATGGGCTTGCTGGTGTCGGTGGTGGCAACATTGCTTAGCTCATCACGTACCTACTTCAAACAATAATTTTCTTTTTAAATTTTCCCCAAGTTGATTCGATTTTGAATTTTTACTTGAATTTTTTTTTGATATTTTCCTTTTATTAGGTGAATACGAGGCAACAAACTGAGAGAGATCCCAAGAAGAGGAAGCTTGGGACTATAGGGGAAATGATCCAGGTTTTTTCCTTGGGAATTGGTAATTTTCTTAGTGGTTCTATTTTTTGAATTTCAATTTTATGCTTAAATTTGGGTTGGTGATCTTTAGGTTGTAAGGCATGAGGGGTGGGATCGGCTGTACGAAGGCTTGACTTCGTCGCTGCTTGGTACCGCTGCATCTCAGGAGAGCTCATTTTAGTTACTTTCCTAGTAGTTGCTGTTAACGTAAGCAGGGTGAAAACTTACTTTTTCCTCTGACTTTGAATGTGCTTTCTTGTGGATGAACGACCATGGAAGTTACGTAAAAAAGTACGTAATGCCGATTGTGGAAAATTAATTTCAAATGTTTTATACTAAATATTTATCTTCCATGACATCGAAGGAATTGAATAGGTTGATGAGCACTAGCTCCGTACTATTGGTAATGATTTTTCCTAATATATTTCTCTGTAATTGTTGATATATGTGTACATATATGTTCTCCTTCATGGATTGTTGGTATACCTTTTAAAGGTTCAAAAATTTTGTTTTGATTTGTCATTTTTTTTTCTTCCTCTTTGTGTTGAAGCGTTTTTATGGCTAAGTGAAATTGTAAGTTCAATTGCATACAAGTGGTCGATACCTGACATGAAAACCAACATTTAAATCATTCACATTAGGTATGTTTGCAGAAAGTGGGTTTTTGTTTCTTTGATACAATTAATCATATTGTTTGTTTGGTGTTTTCAAGTGATGTATGTGATCTACGTACATCACTATGCTTTTTGAACATGGATCTGAAAGGCGGGCTACATTCAAATCCAACAAAGGTAAGTTATTTTGATTAAAAATTTTGATCTCTGATTGTTTAAGCTATGTCAAGATAGAGTGGTTTATTTAGGACACTCTTGAATTTTATGTAGTTTCAGAAGAATAGAAATTTGGTTTTTCCTACTAAGATGTACGAGAATATGTGCATATATGATATGACTGTTTTGAAGTACAATCGAGTTGGGAGATTTAAGTTTTTTTTTCAAGTCCCTTCTCAGACCAAAGTAAGATAAAATAAGTAATTATTGAGTGTAATTTGTCAAGGAGTTAGTTTTTTTTGTTCTTGAGAATTTGGATGGTGGGTGTGTATGTGCTTTTGTTTGTGGTTTCTTCAAGAGAAAAATAGTACTTGCACCATATATTTTGTAGAGGTAAAGGGAGAATGGGGGGAAAAAAAAGGTCAAAGATTTTAATTATCAAACAAGAGAAAGAACTTTGGCAATTGAGAAAAATGCAAGAAGCAATAGTCTAGAGACGAGAAATGGAAACAAGACAAGCAAGGACATGTGGTAATTCTGAAGAATGTTTAGAAAAGGAGTGTTTTTATTCATTTTGAATTTATAATATGAAAAGGCTCAAGAAGTGGGGTAGTGATGCTGATAAGAAGATATAATATTCTAAAGTAGAGGGCTTGACCATTCATTGTAAAATCCATTTTTTGCCATGATTATGGTCCCAAAAACCTAATGGACAATTGCTCATCCAATCCTTTTTACGGATCATTTTAATGTTTGAAATTGATGCTCGATTGACTTACACACCTGTTTATATATCCAAAGGAATTGTCCTCTAATGTTGGCTACATGGAAAATAGCCCCCAATCAGCTCATTGGATGTGCTTGCAATACTTAAGCCATCTGAATTAGGTTCTATGTAAGTGCTTTTCACATTTTAGTTTCTTTTTCTTAACTTGTCATGTTGTGCTTACAATTAAATTAATAATATCAAATCTTAGTACTTGCTTGGAGTTGGTTGATATATGCATGGAGGTTGGCCTTCCATTTGGTGTTCTTAACATTCTTACAGGACTGGGGCAAAAAGCTGGTGCTTCTTTGGCATCTCATCTCCATGCTGACAAGGTGTACTAAATTTTCCCTTCCATGTTGTGCTTTGTATTATGACTTGAATGTGTGTCATACAATAAGAGCTACCTAATGATAACAGATTGCATTCATTAGATGATTTGGATGTATCTAGCTTCATCATGATCTTGCTTCTTAGATATAGTGAATTCTCGGCAATGGCATTTGTAGTTGCATGGCTTTAAAAGAATATATATATATATATATATATATATATATATATATGATCCATGCTATTCTTGTACCATGCTTGAATTTTTGCGTTGAATGTTGAAACTAAAACTTCCTGATTGTCTTGGCTTTCGAATGGTAGCGAGAAAAGGAAAAGGAGATTTTTCGCAATGGTGGGCTCTCTTTCATTTAAGAACTTTCAGCTTTGTTCATTTTTTGTAATATGGAGCCATTTTGTCCTTTGATGACAACGAAAAGTTGGAAAAATGCAAAAAGAAAACGTTAGTGGAGAAAAAGGAATTCACTAAAGTAATTGGAGATATTTTGTACATTTTTTTTCCCTCTATCTCTAATTATTCTTGTAACTAGTTGGACAGTGAAATATTATAAAATATATCAATCACGATTGACCTAGTTTGATCTTTATTAATCAGCTATTTAATTAAAAATCAAATCTAACTTTAAAATCTAAACTCACTAGATTGGTAGCCCCCTATTCAGAGCCAGCAATTAATTACCTTAATGTGGTTGGTTTGGGTGGTCGTTTCGAATAACATAGTAGGCATTAATTAATGTTAGTCATGCTTCTCTAACAATTAAAAAAAAATGTATACTAATTGGTCCCGAGTTGTCCTCTACGTTTTTCTTGGGAAATATATTCCATGCCAAATAACCAGAGCTCAGTAAATGTTGGTAGGTGATATATTACAATATAGAGAGACAGGAGTTGGTTTCAGGCATAAATTACAAGTGCATTTGGTCACATACCTTTGTGTTCAGTCCATTTTCTTTTGTTTCTTGCATCCATGCACAATGGTGAAGCCTCCAAGTACTAGTGTCGACGATTTAAGGAAATGACGATGGTCAACAAAAGAGGATAAAGGGCTGGGGGCTTATGTCCTGAGGTATGGACATTGGTACTGGAGGCAACTTCCGAAATTCACAGGTTTAGCAAGGAAACAGTTGCAGGAAAGATAGCTAAAACACCTGAGGCCTGGCCTCAAGAGAGGTCCCTTTTTAGAGGACGAGGAAGCTATCAGGCAACAAATGTCACTTTCACTTCCAGTCTCAATATTGGTTGTTCTTCCACCCTCAAATCTCTCTCTCTCTTTTTTTTTTTTTTTTTGCGGGTAAATATATGTTGTCAGCAATTGCAGCCAGACTTCTCGGACGGACTGAGAGTGAAATAAAAAAAAATTTGGCAGGGGTATTTGGTGAAGAAGTTGTTGGGAAAAATAGCACAGATTAATTAATTACTATTTTCCCCTGGTGCAGCCGAAGGGTGGACCAATAGGATAGGTGGATGCACAAATAAATTAAATACAAGCAAAGAAAATAAAATAAGAAATTTAAAATGACATCAGAAATTTAACGTGGTTCACCCTGGATTTGGGCTACGTCCACAGGAAAAACTCTGAATATTTTTTTCTACTAATAAAATAATTAGTAAGCTTACAAGAGGGACTTCTCTAGAAAAATATTAAAGGCATAACCTAAAATAGTGACACCCAAGTGCTTCTCAAACACCCCAATTAACCTCACTATTTTGTCACTCCCCGATTATTTTTTCCTTTCCCCACAAACTAAACAAAGCTACAAGCTTTGGACTCCAACACTCACTCACTCACGTTTGTGTTTATGTTGTTCTTGTGTTTATGTTTTCTGTGTTATGTTTCTTTGCACTCCGCATGCCTATTTATAGGCATGCCAAAGGCAAGAAAACAAATGCCATCATGGAGTGGGTACATCAGGTGCAACCACTCCCTCACAATTACTCCTCAACCACTCCTCCATTGAGATGAGGGACCATAACAATCTCCCCCTCCTGATTACATGGAGGGCTCCACCAATCTTGTTTCTTGTTGACAATTTTCTAACTTTTCCCTCAGAAGAGTCTTGGTCATCATATCTGATCCATTCTCATATGTGTAGATCTTTTCCAACTATAGTAACTTCTTCTCCAATACATCCCTGATCTAGTGATATCTTACATCAATATGTTTCAATTTAGAATGAAAGGAGGAATTCTTCCTACGGTGAATTGCGCTCTGACTATCACAAAACAACTCATACTTATTCTGGTGAAAACCAAGTTCACTTAAGAACTTCTTCATCCACAACAACTCTTTACATGCTTAGTTGCTGCAATAAACTCGCTTCAATTGTTGAGAGAGCAACACACTTCGTAGTCTTGATCGCCATGACACAGACTCCCCCGCAAATGTAATTAGATATCCCGATGTAGACTTTCTCGAGTCAATATCACCAGCCATATTAGCATCTCGTGTAGCCTACTAACACAGGTTTTCCATCTCCAAAACACAAACACATTTTGGAGGCACCACGGAGATACCCGAGAATCCACTTAACGACATTCCGAGTGTTCCTTCCTAGGATTTGAAAGGAACCGACTCACCACTCCCACCGAGTGAGTAATATCCGGCCGTGTACACACCATGGCATACATAAAACTCCCAACTGCTAAAGCATATAGAACTTTATCCATCTCATCCTTCTCATCCTCTATAGAAGGGCACTATTTTTTACTTAGTTTAAAGTGATTAGCAAGAGGACAACTAACCACTTTAGCCTTATCCATGTTGAACCAATGATGTACCTTCTCAATGTACTTCTCCTGTGACAACCACAATTTCTTGGCGCCCCTGTCTCTGGATATTTTCATGCCAAGAATTTGTCTTGTCGGCCCTAAGTTTTTCATAGCAAAAAACTTGCTTAATTGCTGCTTCAAGTTGTTAATTTTGGAACTATTCAGCCCACGATCAACATGTCATCCACATAGAGCAAAAGAACAATAAAATCATCATCGGAGAAGTTTTGTACGAACACACAGTTATCCGAAGTAGTCTTCTTGTAGTTGTGCTCCCTCATTACGGACTCAAACTTCTTATACCACTTGTTTCGGTGCTTGCTTCAAACCATATAAGCTTTTCTTAAGCTTACAGACATAGTCCTTGTTCCCCTTTACTTTGAAACCCTCTCGGCTGCTCCATGTATATCTCTTCCTCCAAGTTGCCGTGAAGGAAGGCAGTCTTCACATCCATCTGCTCGATCTCTAGGTCGAGGCTTGCTACTAACCCCAAGCACTTGTTCTAATGGATGTCATCTTCACCACTCGGTGAGAAAATCTCACCAAAGTTAATCCCTTACCTTTGGTGAAATCCCTTTATGACTAATCGGCTTTGAACCGTGGCTAGAGACTGTGTTCTTCATGCACGATCCCGAACACCCGCTTGTTCTTCAAAGCCCTATTAGCTTTTGGTAACAACACCAACTCAAAAGTTTTGTTCTCATGCAAGAACTCATCTCTTCTTGCATGGCTCCAATCCACTGCTTACTATGTTCATCATCCATTGCTTCTTGGAAGCTTTCCGGTTTTCCCCGTCAATTCATAACATATGTTCTTCGGGATATCTGGTAGAGCATCGTCCGACTCTATCGGATCTCCTCGGAATTGGAGAACCTACTAGAGTTAGTGATTGATCATGAACACTTTCATTATTAGAAACATCTTATGGTAGTTCAAATGGAGCACTCGGATCACCTGCCATAGGTTGATTATTAAGAGCTTCATCTTCAACTTCTCTTAGCATCGTTGTTAAATGAACTAGCTCTATGTTTGTTGAACCACCATTGGATTTGGAAGCATTATTCTAGGCTTTTTCAATATCTTCAATGGTCTAATCTTCAACAAACACCGCATCACGACTTCTGACAAGCTTCTTCTGCACTGGATCATTAAATCTATAGCCAAGCTGATTTTGACCATAGCTAATAAACACGCATTATCGCGTCTTGACGTCAAGCTTGGATCTCTCATCCTTTGGCACATGCACAAAGGCCTTGTAGCCAAACACCAACAGATGATCATAGGAAACATCCTTTCCTGCCTATGCTCTTTTTGGAGTATCATACTGTAGAGGGACACAAGGTGAAAGATTTAATATATGAGCAACTGCTAGTATAGCCTCACCCCAAAACATCTTTGACAACTTTGCATATGAGAGAGTACATCTAACTCTCTTCATCAAAGTCTTGTTCCTTCTCTTAGCCAAACCATTCATCTGCAGCATTTTTGGCGGTGTCATTTGATGTCGAATACCATGCTCCTCACAGTAAGTATGAAAAAGTCCTGTATACTCTCCACTATTGTCTGTGCGTATGCATTTTAGCTTCTTACCGGTCTATCTCTCCAGCAGAGATAAAAACTACTTAAAGACCTCCAGCACGTAGTCTTTAGTCTTCAGAAGATACACCCATATCTTTCAGGAATGATCATCAATGAAAGTCACAAAGTATTGAGCACTACCAAGTGACTTTGGCATTGGCCCACATAAGTCTGAATGTATTAGATCCAACACATTCTTTATTCTAGAAGGAGGAGAACTCTATTTTGCTTTCTCACCAGACAATCAGCACACTTCTTCAACTGGACCTGATCCAATCTAGATAACACATTCTTCTTATCTAAACAGGTTATACTTTTCTCACTCATATGAGCTAGCTGCTTGTGCCACAACGCAATTGTACTTGTTGGGATGTATGCCCTCTTATGTAAAAATCGAATGTTTTAATAAAAGAATTTATTTTCAAATTTTATTTTTGAATTTACAATTTTATTTGTGCACAATTACATTTGGAAAAGACCCATTGTGTTTAAGTAAGTGGTCCATGTGAATGGAGGTCTTTCACAGTAAGGTACGGAAAACGGGTTACTTAGCACATAAACTTTTGTTCTTAACCAATTGATGAGAATGGGAATCTCATCATGTTTAGGTTATTATGTTGTGAATTCTAAATGGGGAATGGCTTACCTTTAGCCAGTGAGTAGTCCACTCACTTCATGACATAAGCGTATTTCGAATACGTATAACAAGACCTGTAGTAGTGGTTTCTTAAAAGTACTATATGGTAGAAACATAGACTACTACCACTACAGCATGGACTAGTACTCTACGACTTGAGTATGAGTTGGTGGTCTGACGAATGTGGAAGCATATACTTTGATACGCTATAGTTGTGGTTCTATCGTAGGGCTAATATACTTGTATGTTGGGTATGTGTGACTAGTTAGTTAAGACAGACTTGTACAAGATAGTTTCTATATTATATTGCCCCTTGTGGTTGTCTGAATGATCTGAATATCCAGGGCCATGGGAAACATAACTTGGATGTTTGCTTTAGGGTAGCTCCCTTGGAAAACGAAAACAATCCAGGAGGTTGTGGATCATTAGACCAGAGGCCTAAGGATGGTAGATGATATTTAGAGAGGTGTTAGTACACTTCTTCCTCTCTAAATGTACGACGAAGTATAGAGGGGTATTTTAGTCATTACACCTGTAGGTCGGAGACTTTGCTAACGCAACATTATCCTTAAGGTTAATATTTCCTTATGGTGATATTAGGAAATATTTAAAATGTAAAATATAGCTATTTATATGGCAAAGGTATTTTGGTCATTTTAGTAGCCAAGGCGGTGTGTCTTTTGGTCCCCAGTATAGACCATGAGTCCTAATTAAATACGGGTTAAGGGATTGATCTTAAATTGAATGGAATTATTTTATTTAAGTAGCCTACTTTAATTATTGGGCTAGAATAAAATAAAGGTCCATGGAGAGAGAATTAAAGAAATTGGTTTGGTGGGTTAATTAATTATTCAGGGCTTTGACCCAGTTTGAATAATTAGGGATTAACCTGGGACTAAACTAATTTAGGCTTATTTAATTGGATTGGTTTATTTGAGTTGGAAAATTAATTATTTGTTGGGCCATTGAGTTGGTTCTAATTAGAATAATTAATTAAGCGCAATAGGTTAAACTGAGAGTCTATTGGCCCAGTCCAGTTTAACCTAGGGTTTTTTATTTAGGTTAAACAGGAGGATTGGAAATAACGTGGTTGCAATTAGACACATAAGAGAGACGACTTCTTCTCAGTGGAATCGTCAGACGTCTCTCTCTCTCTCTCTCTCCAGAAAATTCCCTAGCTCGTTAGTTGTTCACCAAATGGTAGTTAGGTAGGCCATATACTGGAAGACCGAGAGTTTGGCAATCACATACAAGCAAAGGCGGAGTAGGAGGCTTGCAGGAATCGCACCAGAGGCTTTTACTAGCACACCTACACTGGTTGCACACGTTCCGGTACAGCCAACACTTAGAACAAGAAAAAGAGGTAAAATTTTTAAAACCTCGGGATTGGGATAGGGCGCAACCAGCCTTGCCCTGGAATACCTGTTCTTGTTTTCCATTTTTTTTTATATTCGCTTCCGCAGCGTGCTCCCTGTTTTCCGCTTTCCATGCCTTCAATTGGTATCAGAGCATGAAGGTTTTTGTGAAAACATAGGGAGCATGCATCTAGATTAATAAAAATGGACACATACGTGTGATTAAAATTGTGATCCTTCACTATTTTTGGTATGGATAGATTCATTATTAAACCTCGCGGGTGGAGGTATAGGAATTTGTAATTTACTTTTTTTCTTAGTAAATCGTGTAAGCCCAATGTTTATGGGTATAGGCGGTTGTTGGTTTTGGCTGATTTCATTACATTTGGTTTGAAATCGGAGAGCCAATAGTACCGTAAGTCGAGTAGAAAAACGAGAGGAAATTCGCAAAAAAAAAAAGAAGAGTTCCGAACGGAATCGACGCCGGCTTGGAGTGTTGGAACCGATGCCGACTTGGCTCGGAAGGCCGATCGCACGCTGGTTTTGGAAGGTCCTGGTTCTGTGCGGCGGGTGCAGTGGACCACAGTGCAGATGGGTGCATGATCCTGTGCGGCGGGCGCAGTGGACCAAGGAAGTTAATTTTATTTTTCCTTGTAATTTTTCTTGCGTTTTCTTTTGGTTTTGGGGTCCATACAAGGCGAAGTTAATATTTTTGCAATAGTTAATATTCATGGAATATTTTTGCATGAAAAATATTAGTGAGGGATTTTACGATTAAACAAGACCATTAATTAATTAATTAATTAATATGTTTAATTCTATTATTTGGGAACTTTGGTTTAAAAAATAGAAGAGCATGAAAACGTCTACTGTTTTCTAGCATGCTACTTAGTTTTGTACCTATGTGCACATTTTCTCAAAGGCCAAAGCCTTTGGGAATGTTTTGACAAGGAAAGTATTTTTCTACAAATTAAGTGGTTGTTTTAACTTGAACAAAAATTAAACTTTAGATATTTTCTCAAAAGATTTAATCATTGACAGAAAAAATATTGGATTTAGATATTTTTGTAAGTTAAAATAGAAAGCCATTTTGTTTTAATTTTGGCACAAGAAAAATGTTTTGTCAAATAAACTTGAGACCAAAGTCTCTAAAAAGTTTTAATTGGAAAATTTTTTAAATCACTAAGTTTTAACTTAAATAAAATTAGTACATGGAAAAGCTCTCAAATGATATAAGCCTTGACATGGAGATTTTTATGGATTTAGACATTTTATTTTGAGTTAAGGGAAAACTTAATGGAAATTTTCAAAAGAATAATTTTCAGAAAACCATTGTATTAAAAGACTAAGTGGGAGAGGGGTTCCAACGGCCCCACGGCTTAATATGTACACTGTTATTTTTATATTGTACCCTAATGTTCTGACTAGTTTGGAGAACGGTATTCACCTCTGCTAGTTAATAGTCACCTTGACTATAAACTAGTAAACATTCATGTAAATTCTTTTTGATCAATAAAAATCTTTTTACATTGTGATAAAAAAAAATTATGTGAATTTTCAATATCCTAACAAATATTTAAACAAGCGCGCGTATGTAAAAAATAAAAGGATGCATTTGTGGAGATATATGTTCCTACAAAAATTTTAAAAATTATTTTCTGTGAAAATTTTGAGGTTTTTGGGGCGAAAAAAATCTATATATACTATATTTTCTCTTATGGGGGCTTTTTTTTCCTAAAGAAAAATACAAAACATTGTATAATTTGCAGTCAATTCATATCAGATTTCCATGACTATATTAAGGAAGGAAAGTTCTACATAATGGAGAATTTCCCGCTGCAAACTGCTTAACTAAGTTATAAGATATTAAATGAAAGTTTTTGATCATCTAAATTCATTAAAAATGAGCAAAGCCATTCAGATTATGACAGTTAACTTTAATTAAACGACTAATATAAAAAATTATGTTATCACGAATATTTAAAAATAAAAAATAATGACTGATGTAAAAATTTTAAAGTTATAAAGGGAGTTCAAACAAATGTTGATTGATTCAAAGAAAATTATTGAAACTATCCCATACAACGTACGAGCATCAACCTAGTTAATCTAATTATTGTTGATTTTTCAAACATCACTCTCTCAAGCTTATAATATCATTTCTTTTTGTTTCCTCAATGTTTTCACCGGTTCCTAATTGCCTTACATATTCAAAATTCATGTCTCTAATCAAGGGTTTAACACCATTGAATATTGAATATTTCTCTCGTTTTACATTCTTCTCATCAGCTTTGTCATCTTAAGGTAAGGATCTCCACAGATAAAAAGTCCTTCCTCACTACTATTGTAATCCAAACTCACAAAGAAGCACCAAATACTGGACACAGAACAAAGTCAAAAAAGAGGGGGGAAAAAATTCTCAAATGTCAAAAGTAACCAGAAATTCTAGTATGGATCCAGTCATGTGGATCGGATCGTGTGTATTAGAGAATTGTATCGTATGCAATACAAGTTATACAATACCTTTTTTCAATACATACTGCCTATATGTCCACTCAACTAGGATTCAGAGGTTGATCCATGATGGGCCCTTGGGCTCATTGAGATTGGAAAATTGGCCTCAGTGTGAGTCCTGCCTAATGGGAAAGATGACCAAGAGGTCATTTGCCCCTAAGGCGGATAGAGCTAAGGAGGTATTGAGTTTTGTTCACACTGATGTGTGTGGTCCTTTGTCTACACCAGCTAGAGGAGGTTTTGAGTACTTCATCACTTTTACGGATGATTGTACAAGGTTTGGTTACGTTTACTTGATGAGACGCAAGTCTGACTCTTTTGACAAGTTCAAAGAGTTTAAGGCTGAAGTGGAGCGTCGGACAGGTAAATTGATCAAGACCGTACGATCGGATCGTGGTGGAGAGTACCTCCTTGGTGAATTCAAAGACTACATGGTATATCATGGGATAGTATCCCAGCTCTCTGCGCCGGGGACGCCCCAGGACTACATTGGCCGTTATTCAAAAAACATGTCTCTAATCAAGGGTTTAACACCATTGAATATTGAATATTTCTCTCATTTTACATTCTTCTCATCACCTTTGTCATCTTAAGGTAAGTATCCCCACAGAAAAAAAGTCCTTCCTCACTACTATTGTAATCCAAACTCACAAAGAAGCACCAAATACTGGACACAGAACAAAGTCAAAAAAGAGGGGGGGGGAAATTCTCAAATGTCAAAAGTAACCAGAAATTCTAGTATGGATCCAGTCATGTGGATCGGATCGTGTGTATTAGAGAATTGTATCGTATGCAATACAAGTTATACAATACCTTTTTTCATTACATACGGTCTATATGTCCACAATTCATGCAAGAATTTCCGTAAGTAACTAATCAGTACTTGTGCACAATCAAAATAAAAAGGAAAGAATCTAAAACTACATCAAACCACATACAACCTGAAAGGGCAAAGAATCTAAAACCCAAAAAGATTTGGTATATATGAGTGGAAATTCTTGTATGGATTTGGTCCACGTGGATCAGGTGCATTAACATGTTGTACTCCATGCAATGCAAGTTATACTGTACAACCTATTAATGCATCCGATCCACATGAACTCGGTCCACACAAGAATGTCTCATATATGAGAGCATATATCTGTGTAAATCAAATCACTATCAAAGTCAAATATCACGTGCAAAACCAAAATTTGCTCATATTCATGCATAAATCAGTTCAATTTTCGATAACAAATTGACAATTTGTAATTTATCTTTATACATAATAAAAGTATGTATAACACTCAGAAACAAAAAAATAAAAATAAAAATAAAAATCCTTGCATAAAAAATTCAGGCCCGTGCCATCCATAACATGACCAACGCCAGTTTTAGGACAGAAAACTCCACTTCCATATGGAAATATGAAGACACTGAGAACATTCGCCAAACATCATTTACATAAATCTTATTTTCTTTTGTTTTTTTCACCCACCCTTCTTCTTCAGCTCAAACTAATATAATTTTAACCCTCTTAACCCCTTAGCAGGCCTCAACCGGTGGTGTGATTCTTGATGTTCAAATTAATTGGCCTAGTAAAGGAGGAGAGAGTTTCTTTGATGGAATAAAATTTATGTGTACAATACTCTTAGGTCTCTAATCTAATTATATATACATATGTGACCTCCATCAGTTGTGCGTTATTCTGATAGGCATATATATGCTAGAAGACCTAAATAAAAAAATGTTGTGGTAGGTTTAACAAGGTGATGGGTGTTGATCAAAGAATGTCGTGAAGTCAAGTATTCTATAATTACTAGAACGGTAATGGTTAAAGATACGTTTCCATATTATTTCTGCTATAAGACATATAGTATAGCTTATGTCTACTAAGGTTTTCTTTCATCTTGTAACTTATTTTAAACTCATTGATTGTGTCATAGCTTTTATAATGTATTTATCTTTTCTAGTTTCGAGTATAAAATTTGTAAAATTTAGAATTTTACTAATTTACTATCTAAACTCTCAATTCTCTTGATGTTTTTTTTTTTTTTGTTTGGAAATTCACATGCACTTAAATTCGTTTCGCAAAAGAATTTCAAATTTTAGTTTGTGCATGTAAGGACTTGTGCATAGTGCCATTATCTATTGCATTAAATGATTATTAGCTACCCTGATGATTGGATATAAATATAGACCAGAATTTTTATCTTATAAAAAAAAAAAACTTTCACATTTTTTGGGGGGGGGGGGCTACTATTTTAGGAATTGCAGTATTTGATTTTTGCAATTTCTGATGGCATACCCATGGCAATATCGTTGTAGAGATATTAATGAATTTTTGTCAAATTTTAGTACAACTGTTCTTCAGTTTTCTCTTAATGTACCAAACAAAATTTGTAGTTTTAGATAGGTTACACCGTTTAGATACTTTTCTGAAATTTATGAATTCATGTTTATACTATAATTTTTGTTCTTCAATGCTGTAATATTAAGTTTAGCATTCTGGATTTGAGTATAAATCCGATTTTTTTTATTATAGATTAAGTAAAGAAATAATTTATTCTCACATTTTAAGCATCAAATATTAATGGCATTTAGACCTTGTGGTTCACGTACCATTATGGACTTAATTCATGTCCTTCAATTATGTAATATTAGAGGTAAAATTTTTATCATATTTTAATTAGAATTTAACAACAGATATAAAGATGAGAACTTTTTTTTTTTTTTCATTCTCATATTAAAGTCCTTGAATATCTAAGTAATCTTTTTTTCGAAAAAAAAGGAACACATGACTAAGATACCATATTATGCCTTTAAAAACTTTATACGTACTTGAAAGATTAATTATTTTTGTATAATATATTGGTCTATTCATATATTGTTTGAATTAAAAATAAATAAATAAACTGACAACTTGAAAAAAAATGTAAAAGTAGGTACATCTTAAAACCCCGCGCTTTATATCTAGTGACCATAGGATGCCTTAGCAGTAAAATTGATTTACTCTTTTTTCCCTTTCTACCATTACAAGAAAAAACCAAATTAGCGACGAATTTTTGCGACGGCCTGCAGGCCGTCACTAATTTGCGACGGAATAGCAATGCAAGCAAAAATTTTGAAAATAAACTTATTTTTTAAAATTTCCTTTGCTAATCTATCGGTAATAGCGAAGGATTAGTGATGGACATCTAGCCATCTCAAATTAGAGACAGATTTGCAATGCATTTTTTAAAATTATTCATTAGCACTAATTAAATTGAAAGACGTTACCAATCCGTCACTAATTTGCGATGACCTTTTTTCATATTTAGTTAACACTAAAAAATTAAAGTGCCATCGCAAATCTGTTGCAATTAGAGAGGGATTTGCGACGGCCTTCCGAAATTTAAAAATCAATTTAATTTTTTAAAATTGAAAAATAAGCCATCGCAAATTTGCGACTAATTTGTGAGGGCCACAAATCCGTCGTAAATTTACGAGGAATTTACGATGATCATCCAAAATTTAAAAATAAAATTATTTTTTTAAAATTGAAGAAATAAGCCCTTGCAAATTCGCCGCAAATTTGTGAGGGATTTGCGAAGGCCATCCCAAAATTTAAAATAAATTTATTTTTTAAAAAATTGAAAAAATAAGGCCTCACAAATCTATTGCAAATTTGCAATAGTCCATCTAAAATTTAAAAATAAATTTGTTTTTTTAAAATTGAAAAAATAAGCCCTTGCAAATCCTTCGCAAATTTACGAGGGATTTGCGATGGCCGTATAAAATTTAGAAATAAATATATTTTGTTAAAATTGAAAAAATAAGCCATGGCAAATCCGTTGCTAATTAGCAAATTTGTTAATTTAATTGCTAATTATCTAATTAATAGTATATAATTAGCGAATTCGTTACTAATTGCAAATTTGATATATATACATATATATATAATATACATATATAGGATTTTTATACCTATATATATATATATATGTTAATATACGTTTTAATATAAAAATAAATATATATACATACATATATACATATTTATTTATGTTAGTATGTGCGAGTCTATATATATTTATATATATATACATATTAATATATGTATATATATATTCAAATATTTACATATTCATACAAATTAATATATCTACTTATATATATATATATATACACACACATTGCGATACATACATATATATCATATTCATACATATATACGTACATATATATACTTAATAATGTCTTTTAGCATATTCTACTCTTTCAACACACACACACACACACACACACACACACATATTCAAACTTTAAAAATTTTTTAATGAATTTTTTAGATTAGTGATGGATTTGTGAGGGATCAGGGTTTCATTCTATGAAACCCTGATCCCTCGCAAATCTGTCACAATTAGCGAGGAATTTTCAACGGCCATCCAAAATTTAAAAAATTATTTTTTAAAATTGAAAATAGAAGCCCTTGCAAATCCGTCGTAATTAGTGAGGGATTTGCAATGGTCATCCAAAATTTAAAAATAATTTGTTTTTTTAATCTTGTAAAATTAACCATCGCAAATCCATGGGTAATTAGCAACGGATTTGCGACGAAAAATTAGATCGTCACAGATCCGTCGCTAATTTACAAATATATATATATATATATAATTAATATATAGTACAATAAATCACAAGAATATGAATAGCTTAGTGGTGGAACATGTATTCCCCTACAACAACGACGAGGGTTCAAGCCCCGGGTTCGACATAATCTCATAATATTCTTGGCGGGCAGGGTGGGGTGATGGGTGGGTAAGGGAGCTAATTAATTAAATTTTTTAATAAAAAATTTTTGCCGTCACAAATTCGTTTCTAAATTAATTATTTATTTAAAATAATTTTTTTTCCGTGGCTAAATTAATTAAAATTTTGGCCGTCGTAAATCCGTTGCTAAATTAATTGATTTTTCAAAAATTAAAATTTTTTTGCTATTGCAAATCTATCGCTAAATTAATTAATTTTTTTAAAAAAAAATTTGGCCGTTGCAAAATCCGCTGCTAAATTAATTAACTTTTTGTAATTAAAAATTTTTTGCCATCGTAAATTAGTTACTAAATTAATTATTTGTTTTTTAAAAATAAAAAATTTTGGCCTTTGCAAATTCATTGTTATATTAATTAATTTTTTGTAAATAAAAAAATTCGCAAATCCGTTTAAAAAATAAAAATTTTTGGCCGTCGCAAATCCATCGCTACGGTGATTATAAACTTAATTATAATGTCATCAGTTAAATGGCTGTCGCAAATCCGTTGCTGTATGAGATGGATTGACGCCCTTTTTAGCGACGAACGTAATCCGTCGCTAAATTCGATTAGCGACGGATTTGGCCGTCACTAATTTGGTTTTTTCTTGTTGTGTACAAGCTTGTTGGAGTAAGATCATTACCATAAAGTTAAATCTTATATTTCATATTCCTAGACAATTTGATATTAATCAACTTTTAGATAATTAAGTTGATTATTTTGGTCAAAATTCATGATACCATTAACAAAAATTTTAATTTATTACATCATTTTTTAGAATTAGACATTATTTAGAATTAGCAATTTGCGACAAATTTGCAAGGGCTAACAAAATAATGGGAAAAAAATCTGTCACAAACCCCTCGCAATTTGCGACACTTTAGTAAGGGCCAACGCATGTACAAAATAATCCGTTGCAAAACCCATGCAATTTGTGAAGATTTAGCGAGGACAGACCTATACAAGAGAGAAATCCATCACAAAACCCTTGTAATTTGTGACGATTTAGTGAAGGTTAACACATCAGAGAAAAAATCCGTCGCAAAACCCTTGCAATTTGAGACGCTTTAGCGATGGCCAAAATATGAGAAAAAATCCATTGCAATACCCTCGCTATTTGCAATGCTTTAGCGACGACAATCATATACCATATTAAAATGCATCACAAGACCCTCGCAATTTTCCACGTTGTTGCAAGGGCCACGAGTAGGAGTCAAAATATTCCTTGCAAATCCCTCGCAATTTGCGATGAAATAGCGAGGGCCAATCAATATGAGAAAAAAAATGCCATCGCAAAACCCTTGTTATTTGTAACGACTTAGCGTGGGCCACAAAAAGTGCCCTAGTAAAACCCTCGAAATTTGCAATGAATTAGCGAGGACCAATCAATACAAGATGATAATGCCATCACAAAACCATTGAAATTTGCGACGAATTTGCAAGTGCAAACTACAACATCCCTCGCAATTCCCAATGGTTTTGCGAGGGTTAAATATCTTTTAAGTCAATAAACCCTCGCAAACTCCTCACAATTTGCAACAATTTTGTGATGGCTTTTTAAGCCTTTTGTTGCAAAACCGTAGCAAATTTTCTATGTTATTGATCTTTGACAAAAAATTTGTCATTGTTTTGCCCTCATAAAACTCTCGCAAATTGCAATGGTTGAGTCCCTCACAAAACCATCACAACCCTTGCAAATTGCTACGTTGTTTTTAGTGACGGTCAAAAACCGTTGCAAACCATCGCTACAATTTTGTGACAGTTTTGCGATGGATTTTGGCTGTTGCAAAACCCGAAATTTCTTGTAGTGTAATGAAATTTGGTCAAATTGTATTATGACTGTTCTTCAGTTTTCTCTTAATGTACCATACAAAATTTGTAGTTCTAGATAAGTTATACTATTTAGATACTTTTTTAAACTAGTATATTTGGAATAAGTATTTGAAATTTATGAATTCAAGTTTATATTGTAATTTTTGTTCATCAATTCTGTAATATTATGTTTAGTATTCTGGATTTGAGTATAAATCAGAATTTTTATTATCGATTGAGTAAAGTAAATATCTATTCTCACATTTTAAGCATCAAATATTAATGGCATTAAGACCTTGTGGTTCACCATTATGGAGTTAATTCATGTGCTTTAATTATGTAATACTAAAGGTAAATTTTTTATCATGTTTTAACCAGAATTTTACTACGGATATAAAGATGAGAAGAAATTTTCTTTTCAGTCTCATATTAAAGTCCTTGAATATCTAAGTAATATTAAAAAAAAAAAAAAGGAGCACATGACTAACATTCAATATCATGCCTTTAGCGAAGGTTAACACATCAGAGAAAAAATCCGTCGCAAAACCCTCGCAATTTGAGACGCTTTAGCGATGGCCAAAATATGAGAAAAAAAATTCATCGCAATACCCTCGCTATTTGCAATGCTTTAGCGACGACAATCATATACCAGATTAAAATGCATCACAAGACCCTTGCAATTTTCGATGCTGTTGCAAGGGCCATGAGCAGGAGTCAAAATATTCCTTGCAAATCCCTCGCAATTTGCGATGAAATAGCGAGGGCCAATCAATATGAGAAAAAAAATGCCATTGCAAAACCCTTGTTATTTGCAATGACTTAGCGTGGGCCACAAAAAGAGCCCTAGTAGAACCCTCGCAATTTGCAATGAATTAGCGAGGACCAATCAACACAAGATGAAAATGCCATCACAAAACCCTTGAGATTTCCGATGAATTTGCAAGTGCAAACTACAACATCCCTCGCAATTCCCAACGGTTTTGCGAGGGTTAAATATCTTTTAAGTCAATAAACCCTCACAAATTTTCTTTTCAGTCTCATATTAAAGTCCTTGAATATCTAAGTAATATTAAAAAAAAAAAAAAAGAGCACATGACAAACATTCAATATCATGCCTTTATAAAGTTTATGCGTACTTGAAAGATTAATTATTTTTGTATAATATATTGGTCTATTCATAATTTTTTTTCTGAATTATGTTTATGTCAAAAGTTTTGGTCAGAAAGTTGAATATTTTTTTTTACTGCAAACCACCAAAAGGTGGAAATTTTACTAAAAATAAACAAATAAACTAACAACGTAAAAAAAAAAAAAAAAATGTAAGAGTAGTTACGTTTGAAAACCCCACACTTTATGTCTAGTGACCATTAGATGCCTTGGCAGTTAAATTAATTTACTCTTTTTTCCCTTTCTACAAACATGTTGGAGTAAGATCATTATCATAAGGTTAAATCTTACACTTTATATTCCTAGGCAATTTGATATTAATCAACTTTTAGATAATTAAGTTGATTATTTTGGTCAAAATTCACGATACCATTAACAAAAATTTTTATTTACTACGTTATTATTTAGAATTAGCCATAACATATTATTTATTTGACGATAAAGATTTTAATCACGTGAAGTTCATAGTGATTAAATAATGACATCTGTGAAGAAATCTATCTTGGATATTTGGCTCATTACAGGATTTGCTAATATATGGTTAGCTCATTTTATAATGTAATTTACATTGCCAATTTATGTAAGATTTTCGAAGGTTAAGATTTTGCCAATCTACCTCAATATTTACCTCTTTCGTCATTTAAAAAAGAAATGCCTTGGATTGAGGACTGGAAACATAATTAACCAATCAAGGAAAGTGTAATTTGGCAAGAGAAAGGGCAACGAAGGACAAAGTTGTGCTTTAATTAACCGGGGAGGTGCATTTTAGAGTGCTTTAATCACTTACCTAACCCTTACCCTTAAATGGATTGGTCATCCTTTATATATAAATATAGGTCGTTAATCCTTGCCTTCTATCTTCATTACTCTCCTTCTGAATTCAGAGCGAAAAGAAAGAGAAGATTGGAGAAATTATGGATACAGTTGGAATTGGATATTACTTCATGCCGACGGATCAGGAAATTCTATGCTACTTGACGAAGAAGTCGAGGGGAGAACCTCTCCCTACCAACGCAGTTTTGGAGGATAGAAGTCTTTATGGGAAGACTGCAACGCCGTGGGAGGTTTTCTTCGAGGATGATGGCTGGGAAATTGACGCGCAAAGGAAGAAAGTCATCTATGCGTTCGCACGGTTATCTGCAACTTCAAAGAACATCTCAAGAACTACCAAGAACGTGTCAAGAACTGCCGGATGCGGGGTGTGGTCTGGACAAACAGCAGGCAAAGAGATACTGAACAACAAGGGTCAACTGATTGGGCGTAAGAAGATGTTCACCTTTGTAGTTAAGGACGGTTCTTCGGAGAGGGGGCACTGGATCATGCATGAGTATTCCTTGGACGGTGTTTCATTAGATGATGAGATTATAAGAGGGAAAAGGGATTATGTTGTTTGCCGAGTAACATTGGACGAGTCCAAGAGTCGTGGAGACAGCTCTGTCAGAGGTTGTGAAAACCTTGGAGAAAACCCTAGGGTTCAAGTCTTGGGGCGTAGAAGGGTTGACTGTAAGAGAAAGTCTGAATCTGTGCCCGAGGAAGAAGTGCGACCTTCACAACGCACAAAGGTTGAGAACTACTCCTGTCCTGGAGTCCATAATAGTCCTCAAGATTCAGTACCAACTGTCGATAATAGGCCTCAAGATTCAGTACCAGCTGAATTCTTGGAACAAGAAGATCATCCTAAGCGGCTTTCTGATCAAAATGATTTTAACGTTGCTGCAATTAGACAGATGGAAACTCGGTTATTGGGGAATTCGGATGATGATTCTTGGCTTGGCTTTGGGGAAGAAGCCGCCAACAGTGGCGGTTGTAGTGGAGGTTCAAGTGGCTCGGAAGATGTGGATATGACCTCTCATGTATTGAAAAATTTGGACTCGTATACTTGGGGGAGCATGCTTGGTATTGCAGAAGACAGAGAGTTAAGGAAGCACGACCCAGAAGGGTAGTCTGATCTAGTAAAATTTATCGAGACTGAGCTAACAAGTGATCCAGAAGGCTTGATTCGAGAATCGGACTCCTGTTCTCATATGCTGGGCTAGTGGGATTATTGCGTCTTAGCTGGATCAAGAAACAGGATTCTTTGATTAGTTTGAGTATTCCGTTTTCAGTTCACATGTTGTATTAATTATTCTTGTGGATAAAACTGATTCCCACTACAGATAATTGTTGTTGTTATACATGTTATTATATATAATTTCATCTAAGTTTTATCCAATGTTGTGTCAGTTTTCTGTTAATTGTCTGTTATTGTTGTATGCTAATCAAATCAGCCTTTGGCTTTTGCAGATCCAAAAGAGTGTTGATTAGGATTCGCATAAATTTATTTGCATTAATTTTTATTCTAATTTCGTCCTTAATTAAAGAAACAGACAAACTAAAGATGCTAATGGGAATTAGGTTTACTTTGAACTTGAGTTGGTAGTTTAACATCTTATATAATTGTTGTTTTTGGTAGAATAAATGTTCTCTGGTTTTAGTGTAGGTATTGGGTTTTTTTTTTTTCCTTTTTTTCTTTATAAGTTTGTTCATTCTGGTTTAATTTTCTCTATTTTGGTTTTTTATGTTTGCTTCGTGGATTCTTGTTTTGTTTACCCTTTTCTTCTTCATCATTTTATTGTATGTTATTCATGATTGGAATTTGATTTTCCTGGTAACCTTTTTTTATCCCACTTTTTCCTGTGTTGGTAGAGGAGAAATTAACTTCAAAGCTCCTTTAAACTGGGGAAGTACAAAGGAAATTGTCAAAGTACCCCCTCAAACCACACCCTCATCAAGCTCTGGTCTGAGTTTTTAATTTTCCTAATGCGCACTTTAGTGTATCCATATTTATGTAACAGTAAGGATTTGTTTTTTTTTTAGTAATTGAAAGTTTATTTTTTTCCAGCAATTACTAACACTACTTAGAAAGTGCACAAAAATTAAAATGTGAGGTATTAATGGATCTCAAGTTACACTTACATATACAATTATCTAGTGACGCTAAAATTTACTAATATATAAAAAATATTTTTTTAAAAAAAACTATAACTTATTTACAAAACAAAATAACCTTATTTATGTAAAGTCAATAACTAGATTGGATAGCCATTCATTAAATAAAGAAATAGAGAGAGAAGTGTTGAGAGAGAAGCTCTCAAATTCCGGTGAGTTCACTTCCCGTTCTTGATATCCATGGCTGATCTTCATGTTGCAGTGAATGTTAACATAACCCATGCTGGTTAGTCACCCTTCATTTCTTTTTTTATGGTTTTGTTCACTGTGTAGCTACACTTATGTGATTGTATTCTGTAATGCTATCTCTCTAGCCTACCCGATTATGAACAATGGACAGTCTGCTGTGTCTTAGTTCTTTTGTTTCTTGGTTATGCTAATACCATTTGCGCTATGGGTCCTGCTTGATCGTAGTTGGGTTGGTGTCTCTTCTATTCTTCTATCCTGCTTCTTCTTCCCAGTCTTACTCCCTATCTCTCCTAGAAGTGCCTGGTATCCGTTCCAATAATATCCTCCTGTAGTGCTATGTATATCAGTTGGCTAGATTGTTGGCTGATTGTAGGGGGGTGATCCATTACGTCCAGGGCCTCTCTTATGACATCAAAAAATGACTCTTTGATCTTCATAAACCACTACCTTTGTGTGAATACCAGTTTGTTAGTCCCTCGTTTCTGTCTTCTCAAGAGCTCTAATCTGCCTAGGGTTTATTCTTAATTTCAAAATTCTACCGACCAACCTCCCGCTCGTCCTATAAACTTTCTCTCATGCAACTTCTTTCCATGTAAGTTAGGTAGTTAGTTTACCTAACCTTGGATACCGTTATCTTATTCTAGTAGCTTGTCTTCTTTCTTTTATCCATTTGGCTATATTCCTCTCTCTCTTGGTGTTGGGGGGCCCGACCTAATGGTCCAAACTAGACGCCGGAAAAAAGAACTCAATCAGGGGGTTGTTCCAGCGTTTCCTCGGGTAAGCTTAGCAGACATGTCCATTTCCATAGAGCTGCCCAATCTGACCCCCCCGTCTTTGCCCCAGCTTTGTGAATCAAATTCATCCATTCCTACCGCCCCACTATCATCTGTCCCTCCAGTCAGTATGAATCTCGTCCACCCACCAAAAACGTCCAAACAATCTAGCCTACAGCCTGTCCAAATGGTGAATGTCAACCCCGAAGTATCTGTACCCTCTATCCTCCCTGGACCCTCGGTAGCGGACAACTCAAACAATCCTAATCCGTTGTGCCCTTCCAAGCCATTGGACTCTAATCATATTTCTCGGTCTTGGGCTAATATCGTGAAAGGCAACCGAGGCCAGTAGAATGGTATGAAGCTTAGCCATATGCCCAGCCCCGGAAATCTAATTGACATTGATACATTGGAATTACTGGATGCTGAGGATAAGCTCGGTTTCTGCCTGGTCGGGATGTTTGCAGGTAGGTTTCCTGGAATGAAAGCAGTCATGGATCTTACCAAGCACTGGGGTGTTCAGTCTAAAATGCATAATCATGCTTCTGGGTGGCTGATTTTTCGTTTCAAAATAGATGATGATAGGCAACATGTGCTTCGTGGGGGCCCTTATGCTATCTTCGGTCGTTCCCTTATGCTCAAAGTGATGCCAGTGGAATTCAATTTCTCCCTTGAAGATGTGAACATAATGCCGATAAGGGTCACTTTTCCAGCCTTGCCTTTGGGATGCTGGAATATGAGATCTCTAAGTAAAATTGCCTCTACTATAGGCATTCCAGTGATGACTAATATGCTTACTGCTACTTTTGATCGTGTTTCATATGCTAGAGTACTAGTTGAAGTGGATGTGTCAAAGTCTCTAGTGAAGGTGGTGCCTATTCGTTTGCCATCCGGTAAGATTAGGCAGCAGCCAGTCTGCTTTGAATTTAAGCCATCCTACTGTACTTACTGCTGTAAATTTGGGCATGTCACGGAGGTATGCATGGGGGAAAAAATGAAAAGAAAGGAACATATGCTAGCACCCAACACGGATGGAATTATCATTAGCCAAAGGGTAAAGAAAAATAAACGGGTAAGGCCACTTTCTGCACCTGCTGGACAGAACAACAACCAGCGGTCACCATCACCTGGTTTGAATAGGAATTCACACAATGATAAGGGGAAACAACCTGCCACTAGGTTGGAGCAGGACAACAGCCACATCGTGCACAATACACTGTCTGTGCCTGTGAGCAATAAGCAGGGCATGGACAATGCAGTGTTGACTTGATTGGTGCCCAGCAGGCACTGATTAGTCCTCAATGAGAGTAGCATCCTAGAATATTCGAGGGTTTAACAAGACCCTCAAGCAGCACGGGGTTCAGAAGTTTTCTTCTAAACATCGTATTGACGTTATTGGTCTTCTGGACACAAAACTGAATGTTGTTGGGCTGGAAAATATTTTGCAAACAAAATTCCCTAACTGGTCGACTATTCATAACTTTGTGGAATCGGATGGTGGAAGAATTGTCATCTTCTGGAATGGTGCAAGGGTGGATGTCCTATTATTTCATTGCACTCCTCAGGCTACGACTGTTCGAATCACTTGTAAGATTACTCATGCTACATTTTTCTTCACTTTTGTTTATGCTTACAATTCTGTTGTGGCTCATAGAAATTTATGGGAAGATATTCAATTCTTATCTTCAAGGCTCGTCGAGCCATGGATCCTTATGGGAGATTTCAATTCTTATTTACATGTGGATGATAAACTTGGAGGGTCATTGCCTTCATTGCCAGGGGGATTCGGTCTCCCCTCTGTTATTTGTTATTTGCTTAGAATATTTCTCATAGGTTGTCAAAGTGCACACACTTGGGACCCTATTCAACTATCATCCCAAGTGTAAGGAGCTTAGGATTACTCACCTTGCTTTTGCAGATGACCTTATGCTGTTTGCTAGGGGTGACTGCTCCTCTATCCGCATTCTCCTTGACTGCCTAGATGAATTTAAAAGATGCTTGGGTCTTGAAATCAATAAGGATAAGTCCAATATTTATCTTGTTGGGATCAGTACGAATGATCGGGAGAATATTCTGGAAACTACTGGCATTCCCATTGGTGAATTTCCGTTCCGCTACCTTGGGCTACCAATCATGAATGGTAAGATTCGGCTTACTTACTACAAACCATTACTTGATCGCATTGGCTCATACATTGGTCATTTGTCCACTCGGTCCCTTTCTTACGCTAGTTGCCTCCAACTGATCCAATTTGTTATCCAAGGGGTAGAGTATTTCTAGTTATCTATTCTCCCTATGCCATCTGCGATCATTTGTCAATTGGATAGGATGGCTAGGGATTTCTTGTGGGACTCAAAGAATTCTTTGGTTGCCTGGAAGAATATTTGTCTTCCAAAAAATGAGGGCGGGCTTAGATTGCGGAACTTGCACACTTGGAATGAAGCGCTATTGGCTAGAATCATTTGGGACATCTAAGCGGAGAAACAATCATTGTGGGTTAAATGGGTGAACCATTACTATTTGAAGGGCAGATCTGTTTGGGAGTGTGATCATCACGAGGAACTCTCTCCCTTGTTTCGTAGACTGTTAGCAATTAGAGACATGATCATGGAGCACGAATGGGATATTCACTGTGCGGCTGATCTTCTTCATTCTTGGGCCATGTGCAATAATTCCTTCACCTATCTTGCGTATGACTATCTGCGATCAAGTGCACAGACTGTGTATTGGACCAATACCATATGGAAGCAAGGACTGACTCCCAAACACTCTTTCATCCTTTGGTTGTGTGCTAAGGGTAGACTTAAGACCAAGGATACACTTGTGTTCAGGCTGGACGACTTGTCATGTCATCTGTGTAAGGCAAATCCGGAAATGACTAATCAACTATTTTTTAGATGCTCAATTTCTGCTACTATTTGGACGGAAGTGAAAAGGTGGCTACATTTACCAAACAATTTGAATTCGGCAAAGTCTTGTCTTAGGTGGTATAAGTACGGCAACCGTGGTTTACTAAGGCTAAGTCTACTGCTTTGGCAGCCACTTTCTACTACATCTGCTGTGCTCGTAATAAGGCCATTTTTGAGGGTGCGGTATGCCAACCGTTGGAGATTACAAAGAAGATTAAAACACATGTGTACACTATTATTTTTACTTTGTACCCTAATGTTGTACACATATTTGAATCCTGTATTGACAACCACTAGTTTGCAGTCTCCTTGACGGTAAACTAGTAATCCCATGTAAAATCTTTTTGATCAATATTAATATATTTACATTTGCATTAAAAAAAAAAAACAGTATAAGTATGTTGTAAAAATTTAGCTGGACTACTGTAAAAATTTGCACTCCCCAAGTGCAAAAGCTATTAAAATGTTAGGAAGTATAAATTGGGAGGGGAAGTATAAGTAGGTGATTTCCATTGCTTAGGACAAAACTGGCATTCCAAGGCATGGATATCACAATGATTTTCCAAGAGATGAGCGTTGAAAGTTTCTTTTTTTCTATCCCCCCCTCCACTGTTTTCCTCAACAAACAAGCATTTCTGTTTCTAAATCCACAATGGCTACATGAAAGACTATCAAGTTTTCCCAAAAGCGTAGCCAAATTTTAAGGTTCAAGGGTAGTGCCTCCTCATTTAGTGGCAAAATTTAAACAAAATTTAAAGGATAGCCACAACTAAAATTTAAATTTACAAGAATAACCCAAATAAGAAACAAATGCACAAATGACAATACCACAAAAGATGATAAGGTCCTAATCCAGTGAGACTAGAGTTGTAAATGAAGCGAACGTTCGCAAATAAAAGCTTATTCGAGCTCGTTCATGTATAAATGAAACTCATTCAATTAATAAACGAACAAAATATTATATTCGATTAATAAACAAATGAGTTTGAACTTCTTCACAAATATATTCAATCATTCGTGAACATATTATATATTTTTTAAAAAATAGTTATATAATTTATAGTATATTTATTTATATTTTATAATATTAAGATTTATTATAATATTTTATTATTTATTTATTTTTATAATATATTTTATTATATTTATTTCTCTTTTATAATATATTTTATTATATTAAAATACAAACGAATTCAAATTACATTAATCGAGTTTTTTAAATTCAAACACAAACGAACTCGTATATTATCAAACAATAATGGGACAAACTTGAATAGTATTTGATTTTATCCAAATTCAAGCTAAAAAATGCGATTCATATTCGAATACAACTTTAATTAAGACACATTCAAGGCACTCTTCTCCCCACCTCCCCAGCCAAAAAAAAAAAAAAAAAAACCCGCACCATAAAACCCCTCTACCTTATCCTCTTTGCCATTTCGTTATACATTGTTCAGATCAATAACCCATAACACTTAGTCTCGATTAGGTTTACAAAAAAGAATGGCTTCCTAGGCACCAGGAAAGGCCTGACTCAGAAAAGTACGGTAAAGCTGCTACACGTGTCATGATTCAAGCACTATTAATAATATGTCGCATAGAGTTCTTCGCAATTTAAAGTTTACAACTGTACAAACAAAGCAAACCCAACCAAATATGTCAAATTAATTCCTAGTGATGCAAGCAACAATGACAAGACAGAAAGAAAGAGATCATCTCACTGGTAAATGATGAAGAGTCTATCGCCTTTAAGCCTCTTATTATTGCCCAGTTCATCTGCATATTACAGAGAGTATAGCGAATATAACACATTAAATTCAGTGAATTTCTCCGTTTAGATTCTATTTGCAAATTCTATACCAGGAGCATTATTTGTTCAAAAGTTTTTATAGAATCTCATATCATATGATCACATGATATTCCAATCTATTTCTTGTACTTTTAGAAAGCTAATCCCCTAACCATCCAACGAAAGACAGCCTATGAACTAATTGTTCAGACTAAATAACAGCAGTAGACAAACTGTAAAAATGCAACAATAAATAAGTATTAAAATAAAGAAATAAATACATCCTCCGTACCTTAAATGGGCACAAGGGGAACTTCTGATGATGTGGCGATTCAAATGTCTGGAGGATATATGTAAAGCTTGAACTTTCTGGTCTTGCTGCCGAATTTGCTTGGCAGAAGCTGCAGCAGCTGGTTTAGGCCAATATAGCTCCATATTCTGAAGAGCAGACACTTCCCCCAAACCATCGGGGATCTCCTTGAGGCTAGTGCAGTGTTTAAGGACGACACTTTCAAGTCTAGGAAAATGATGACCCAAAGCATGCCAATATTACCAAATCAGACCTCCCAAGTTGCAAGACTCTAAGCAAGCGAAAGCCCCCATCTAGTGGTTCCCACTGACTTCGTTTGAAAGCACAATCTTTTAACTTTAACACCTCTTGATTTGGCTGCATACCTTGTATGGACATATGAGCCCAATCCAATAAGTTGTCGGATAATGTTTACTTCTTCAAGTTTGGTGGAAACTTGTAGGACGGTAGAAGATAAATTATCTTACGTCTGGAAGGGTCAACAGGGAATTTTTCATTTAACAACATCAAAGTTTCAAGGTTATCTAATTTAACAAGATTCTCAAACAGACTCATTTCTGTAAGCCTGACCTACTTCCCACGAATTCCAAGTTTCTTCAGATTGGGAGTCCTTGCTAATATGTTTTCATTGCAACATTGGGGAGAGATAGTGCAAATTGTCTGAAAATTTCTTCGCACAAAAGAATCTTCTTTCCTTGTCTCAGCACGAGGCCCATGTAAGCAACTTAATCTACTTGCAGATGCATAAACTGTAACACTTTCTTTATATCTGCTTGAATATCAAGGCTGCAGCATGCTGTTCGAACAATTAGCGTTTGCAGATTCCAGAGATTGGATATTGATGAGGGAACAACCTTAAAATGACCAGAAATGGCCAGTAAGCGCAAGTGAACCAGCTGAACTATCTCAGTTGGAAAGCATGAGAAAAAGATTGATCTCAATTCCAATACCCCAACCAATCTAAAGGCCTCGTGGACAGATTGATGTATTTTCTCGAGTTTTTTATTAGAATGGCCCCATTCTGGCCCATCAGTGGAAGGTGTTGGAAGTCTTTATTTAGAGTAGAATTGACAATCAAGACTCTTCATGCTTTCGGCCTCCGAGTCCCTATGTATATATATACTACCTCTGTACATTGCTTAGATAGCCTCGTATCTATACAAAGATATCATATATACTACAAGTGACTAGATTACATCAAGAATCTATAGTACTCCTAGCCAGCCTAGAGGTCATCGGGTATATCATCTATCAGAAGGTAGGACTAATGTAGCCATTTACAAAATGCATTGATGTTTAATGAGAACGCATTTAGCAAATACGTCCAATCACTCCCGTTCCTCTTTCCCTTCGCGGTTGCCACTGAAAACCCCCCACCGCTGTGATTTTTTGTCGTCCACTGCTACGATTTTTTGCCCCTTCCTGTTGAAAGTCCTGGCTGCCACTGAAAACTCCCCCTTCCCCTTTCCCGCGTCTAGTAGCTGCTGAGAATTTTTGTGCTGGCCTCCCTCTGCATTTGTTTGCCCCTCTCTCATTGAAAATCCTACTCCTCTTTCCATTTGCAGCTAGATTGTTGCAAAAAAACTCGGGCTTAAGTGAGTGCCCCTCTTGAATTCAGATTCCCCCCCTCCTTTGTCTTGTAGGGACTCCAATGGACACTCAATGAAGGACGTATGGTGCTGAAAGTGAGGGTTTTGGTGGTGTTTGTTGAATTTGGGGCCATTGCATAGAAGGAAGGAAGAAGGATCTTTGCACCGTATGGTGCAAGTGGAGGGACTCCAATAGGACACTCATTGAAGGCCGAACGTTTTGCTTCTTCAGGCAGCCAAAACAAAAAGCAAAAGGAGTGGGGCAAAAAATCGCAGTGGCATCTAGAAGGATTCAACGGCACTAGCGAATGGAAAGTGGAACGAGATCTGAAGGCATTAAACCTGAATGCCGGCGGATGTGTCCAAACCATTTTAAGACACACTTCACCGGCTGGGCTAGGTGAAGCGGAATGGCCCCATTCTGATCAATTACTCTATTTTCTCTAGGTACATCCCTTTCATCTAAACAAAAATACAAGAAAGAGCGAACATGAGGACTAGAAGGATTTGAAGAAATAAAGTCGAGAACATGTGAATGGACACAAAGCCGATGGAAGTAATGTGGTATTGGTAAGAAAGACGAATGATCAGGTACATTGGGTTTTATCATCTGCAAAAAATTTTCTACCTCACCTTCCCTCAAATATAAATCACGCAGCATACCATGAATTCGACATGACTAACTACGACCATTTGCCCTTCCTTTTGCCACCAATACCAAATTTCACTGAACAAGATTCTCCAAATACTCTTCTCTGTTGTATCCTCTAGACATTCATGTCCTGTTTGTTGTATGAATCCCTCAGCAGCCCATAGTTGAAGCAACCTCCAAATAGGAATCTCAAAGTATTCAGGAAAAACCCTAAAATACATGAAACATGCCTTCAAGTGATCAGGTAAGTGCTATAACTCAAAGCTGCAACATCCATGCACTATTCTAGATCTTTTGCAACATAAGCACTCATACTTTGGGCAACCTTTTTCCACCAAGCACCAGTTTTTGGTTTCTTTGAGAAGAGACCTGAAACTACGACAATCGCTGGTGGTAGTCCTCAACACTTTTGCGCTATGGACTATCCAAGGTCCTCAAGCTCCGAAGGGTAGCTTCCTTCTTGAAAAACCTTCCTACAAAGTAGTTTCTAACTTTCTTCATCTGTTAGAAAATGCAACTGATGAGGATCACAATAGGGGTTTGGATGCTTAGTCATGTTAGTAATGTAACTCTTTAAGGGATAGCCATTCTAATATCATTCCAGGCATCATTCGTCCACACATCATCAATGACAAAGAGATATGCCCCATTGCTCTTCAGATGTCCCAATAATCATTTAGACAACCTAGCTATCATCGTTCATTTTGCATATGTGATCTGTTTTTAGGCCTATAGCATCTAAAACCTCTCTTCTGCTATACTGTTGAGACATATAAACCCAAGTACGGTTATAGAAGTGATATTCAGTAGAAGGATCAGTAAATACCTTTCTGTCTATATTGTTTACCAAGCTTTCCCATATCAACAATTGAAACCACTTTTAGATGTTCTGTCCCTTCACCTGCAATTATTTTTGCCTCGTCATCTAAGCCTACAATATTTTCTCCCTCAACCACAGGTATTATTTTTTTTTTTTGTTGAACTCTTACGAGAAGGCTCTGTACTATACAGGCTTTCAATTCCAAACATCCTTTTATCATAAATCTCCTTCACCTTTATTTTAATGGATTCAATTTCGTTTGCAACATTTCCCATCCTTGGTTGAATGATCAAACTCATGAAGCATTCTTTTCATAGTACCTCTTGCTTTCTTCATGGTGGCATTAACTACAAATGTGTCATTGATATCTTCTGCTTCATAAGACACATGCATCTGTGATCTATCGAACTAACTCCCTAACATATTCATATTCACTATGCTTTTCCCTGTAGTCCTTTAAGAAAGCTTTTCATCAAGCTCAATTTGCTGTGAAGAGATTCAACTTGATCCTCTACTCCCGAAAGTAGGTCAACATGATACAGGAGCAACTCCTTTAAATTAGCCAAGAGAAATTCTACAGCAGCATCAGCCAACTTGCACCAATTGTGACTTTTGTGGAATAATAATCATGGCTCGATGGTGCTTCTGATCATCCTTACATGAAAATAACCATTGCCACTTTTAATTGCATGACTAGCCTACAACCACAAGAAACTACCTATTCAAGGGACAAAATTGTTAACCGAATAAAGAAATTGTTAAAAATACAAACTGAACATATTATCTATTTATTTTGGGATTCATAAACTGTATATATATAATGCAATTAGGAATAGATTTTCATGCCCTTGGACTAGAAACTCTTGCAACATAAAATGAAACTCTTAATGAAGAATGCAACCAAACTCAATAGAGAACTAGAGCAACAAAACACTAAGAACATTAATTTCGCGATGTAAATTTAAACGTTAATTACCTATTATTGTAAAATATTAAAAGGTTGGCCTGTCTAAAACAGTTCATTTTTCAATTTACAGAAGTCAGAAATGAAAATTTTTCTGTGACAGGGAGGACAAATCAACAAGTGGCTTCCATTTTGATCCACAAAATTTAAAATAAATGAAGCTATAAGGAGGAAATGAAAATTCCTGAAAACTTTCAAAACACAATAATCTCAATGATGTTTTTACATATCAAGACGAGGGAAAAGGAAAATAGATAAGAAAGTAAAAGATCAATAACTAAATGCCCAAACTATCAGTATAATAATTTTATTATTGATAAACAAATTTAAAAAAAAAAAGAAGAAGAAGCTAGCAGCTCCTATGTTCTCGGTTCGTGAGGAGGCTGAAAACCGCATTGCTTTTCAGTTGCGTTTACGCACATGTAGTTTTTGGTATGGTAATTGGACCGGCATGGGTCCCTTTTTTCTTCTTAGTTCTTCCAGCTATGTATCAGATGCTCCTGTATCTGCTTTTGTTCGTAAGGGCTTTTGGAATATTCACCGAATAATTTCACAATTGGAAGCACACATCTCTTTTGTTGTTCTGAAGCTGCTTCCACCCGACACCTTATCTATCATGCTTGATACTATGATTTGGACTCCTCAGTCTGATGGCTGACTTCACAGTGAATCGGCCTATGAAACGGTAAGGCGAAGACGAAGCAAAATTAAGTCCCTTAAAGGGCTTTAGGCTCTTAGGATCCCGCCTAATATCCAAATCTTTACATGGCGCCTTTTGAATAACTGTTTATCTTTTGATCCTATGTTGCAAAGGATGGGGATTTCGTTGTGCTCTCGTTGTGATTTATGTGGACTAAAGGCTGATGACTTGTCCCATGTGTTTGTTCACTGCGATATTGTATCTGGTATCTGGCAAACAATTCTCCAGGAGGTTGGGATGCTTAGAAATTATGTCTTCTGCTTCTCTTTCCAGGATTTCTACTCTTTTTGGTGGAGACAACGGGGCCGTTGGGAGAATCTTTGAAGGTGTTTCTTGTGATATTTTTACGGGAAACATGGAAATTGTGGTGTTCTTGATCAATTGCCAAGTTGAATCTAGCTTCTGTTGATTTTTGGATCCTCCATTTGAAGTTTGTCCTGGTTGTTTTTGAGTGAATTAGTGAAATAGTTTCTACTGGTTTTTAAATTCTCAGTGTATCCTAAAGTGAAGGTGAGAGCGCAACAAGAATATGATGATTACTATGACTTTGGAACCAGATCCTTTCAGTCTTTAACGGGTCAGATTGCTTAAGTTGTAGTAATAACTAGATACTATCGCTGGCTGAAATTTATGTGGTTTTGGTAGGCCTTGTAAAATGTTACAGGTCTCATTTGATTTGCTATGTGCAAATATATGCAGCTATTAGTAATCTACTAGGAGCAGAAACAAATAAGATTCACTTTTGTGTTATGATAATTTGGTTGTATCTAGCTTCATCATGATCTTGCTTCTTAGATATAGTGAATTCCTGGCAATGGCATTTGTAGTTGCATAGTTTTAAATGAATATATATATATATATATATATATATATATATATATATATATATAATCTACAACCTTTCTTGGTCGCTGATGCTATGTCTAGATTCAAAATGATAAGTTGATGGAAAAGATTAACTTTGATTTTCAGTTGGCACCTTTATCAATCAATATTATGTTACCTTCAATGAATCAATTGAATCATGATTAGAGATAACACATAGGTTAGTTAATTAGTTATTTCATTAGAAAATAACTCTAAACTCTAAAATGCTCAATTCAGACTGATGATATGGTTGGATGTGACATCACTGTCTCATTGTTCTTGCTATGGTGGATGTTTTTGTTGGTCTGATCTTCTCCTCTATGGATTTCTCTTATCTGAACTTCTTTTCTAGAGTAACCTTACTTTAGTTTTTTCAAGAATTGGATCTTAGCACAACTGAGCAAGAATTCAAAATTTGTTTGAGATTTGAGAGCCAAACCAGGCTCTGAAATGTATATGGTATTCAAGCTCTTGATCATCGGTGGTGAGATTGTTGAACAAGAAGGTGAGTGGGAAAATGAAAAATTCTTTAGCTTCTCTTGACGTTAAGAAAAGGATTTAATAACATATTCCAATAATTTCTCTTCCTTGATTGTTGTTCTGATTCATCTCCTCAATTCAAGCTTACGGTGAGATTCTGCCCCAAATTTTGATTTTTTGTTTACATTTTTCTTGAATTCATTTAAGTTTTTTTTTTTTTTTGGTTGAAAGTTTTGGAATTCAAATGGGTTATCATTAAAATTTTTCCCTCTTATAGGTGGACCGAAGGTTGTATTGTGAAGCATCGGAAGCAATGGCCGCCATTGAAATAAAAGCATCACAAGCAAGTGCGGCCATGACGAAGATAGCTTCAGCAGCTAGCAATGAAGTTGAGTTCATGAAATGTGAGTGTTGTGGATTAACTGAGGAGTGCACCAAGGCATACATAATGAGGGTGCAAGGGAGGTTCCAGGGACATTGGATTTGTGGGCTGTGTGTTGAGGTAGTGAGAAAGCCTTGAATCGGCACATGAGCTTTTGTAAGAAGTTTAGGTCTTTAAGGCCACCTCCAAATCCAACCGAGGAACTTATCTCTACTGTCAAGTAGCTTCTTTTGAGAAGCTTGGATTTTCCAAGGTTGAGTTCGATGAGGAAGCCACCAATGGTTAGATCCAAAAGTTGTTTCTCAACTGTAGATATTTGCGTTCGTATGAGTTTTAGTTTTCAGGAGCTAAGTAGCATAATTTACTTGATTTTTCAATCAGAATATAATGGTTTGTATTATCAAGGCTCTTTAAATCATCTAATTAATTGATTTTTAATTAATTGCAAAGTTGTTGAAAGTATTGTATTTACGTGGATTTTTTTTTTTAAAGAAAAATGTGAAGATTGTGTAATTCACAATCATACTATGCAAATTATTGTATGCTTTTAAAAAGACATTTACCAAATAAGATACATATCCACTCCGGCTGTAGTGATTTCTCAGTTGGATAGGATGGCTCGTGATTTCCTATGGGACTCCAAAATGTCATTGGTTGCCTGGAAGGATATCTGCCTACCTAAGATTGCCGTGGACTTGGCTTGCATCATCTCCAGACTTGGAACGCGGCGCTCTTAACAAGACTCATCTTGGACATACAATCTGAGAAACAATCCTTGTGGGTCCAGTGGTTAGATCACTACTACATAAAGGGCAAATCTGTTTGGGAGATTGAACACCATAGAGAGCATTCTCCACTATTTCGTAAAGTTCTAGCAATTCGGGACCTGATACTTGAGCGAGAAAATGGTCCCCTCATCTGCGTCTGTACTTCTACATAGATGGGCTACATCTAGCTCCTCCTTCACTTCTTTGGCTTATGACTACCTTCAGTTACCTTCCTCGAAGGTTTTCTGGGCAAAAACTATTTGGAAGCAGGGACTTACCCCCAAGCACTCATTCATGGTCTGGCTATGTGCTAGGGGGCGTTTGAAGACTAAGGATGCTCTTGTGTTCCGATTGGATGATTTATCTTGTCCTTTGTGCAAAGCACATATGGAGACGACTAACCATTTATTTTTCAAGTGCCCAGTGTTTGCATCCATCTCGGACGGAAATTAGACTATGGCTGGGCTTGCCACAAGCAATGACTACGGCGCACTCTTGTCTTAGGTGGTACAAGCATGCAAACCGTGGCTCATCCTGGATTGCAAAGGCTAAGGCTACTGCTATGGCTGTCACGTTCTATTACATTTGGACTGCACGTAACAAGGCATTATTTGAGGGTACTGTGTGCCAACCGTTGGATATTTCGAAAAAGATAAAAACACATGTGTACACTGTTATTTTTACATTGTACCCTAATATTCTGACTAGTTTGGAGAATGGTATTCACCTCTGCTAGTTAATAGTCACCTTGACTATAAACTAGTAAACATTCATGTAAATTCTTTTTGATCAATAAAAATCTTTTTACATCGTGATCGAAAAAAAAAATTTATGTGAATTTTCAATATCCTAACAAATATTTAAACATGCGCGCATATGTAAAAAATAAAAGGATGCATTTGTGGAGATATATGTTCCTACAAAAATTTTTAAAATTATTTTCTGTGAAAATTTCGAGGTTTTTGGGGCGAAAAAAAATCTATATATACTCTATTTTCTCTTATGGGGGCTTTTTTTTTCTAAAGAAAAATACAAAACATTGTATAATTTGCAGTCGATTCATATTAGATTTCCATGACTATATTGAGGAAGGAAAGTTCTACATAATGGAGAATTTCCCGCTGCAAACTGCTTAAGTAAGTTATAAGATATTAAATGAAAGTTTTTGATCATCTAAATTCATTAAAAATGAGCAAAGCCATTCAAATTATGACAGTTAATTTTAATTAAACGACTAATATAAAAAATTATGTTATCACGAATATTTAAAAATAAAAAATAATGACTGATGTAAAAATTTTAAAGTTATAAAGGGAGTTCAAACAAATGTTGATTGATTCAAAGAAAATTATTGAAACTATTCCATACAACGTACGAGTATCAACCTAGTTAATCTAATTATTGTTGACTTTTCAAACATCACTCTTTCAAGCTTATAATATCATTTCTTTTTGTTTCCTCAATGTTTTCACCGGTTCCTAATTGCTTTACATATTCAAAAAACATGTCTCTAATCAAGGGTTTAACACCATTGAATATTGAATATTTCTCTCGTTTTACATTCTTCTCATCATCTTTGTCATCTTAAGGTAAGTATCCCCACAGATAAAAAGTCCTTCCTCACTACTATTGTAATCCAAACTCCCAAAGAAGCACCAAATACTGGACACAGAACAAAGTCAAAAAAGAGGGGGAAAAAAATTCTCAAATGTCAAAAGTAACCACAAATTCTAGTATGGATCCAGTCATGTGGATCAGATCGTGTGTATTAGAGAATTGTATCGTATGCAATACAAGTTATACAATACCTTTTTTCATTACATATGGTCTATATGTCCACAATTCATGCAAGAATTTCCGTAAGTAACTAATCAGTACTTGTGCACAATCAAAATAAAAAGGAAAGAATCTATAACTACATCAAACCACATACAGCCTGAAAGAGCAAAGAGTCTAAAACCCAAAAAGATTTGGTATATATGAGTGGAAATTCTTGTATGAATTTCGTCCACGTGGATCAGGTACATTAACATGTTGTACTCCATGCAATACAAGTTATATTGTATAACCTATTAATGCATCCGATCCACATGAACTCGGTCCACACAAGAATGTCTCATATATGAGAGCATATATCTGTGTAAATCAAATCACTATCAAAGTCAAATATCACGTGCAAAACCAAAATTTGCTCATATTCATGCATAAATCAGTTCAATTTTCGATAACAAATTGACAATTTATACTTTATCTTTATACATAATAAAAGTATGTATAACACTCAGAAACAAAAAATAAAAATAAAAATCCTTGCATAAAAAATTCAGGCCCGTGCCATCCATAACATGACCACGCCAGTTTTAGGACAGAAAACTCCACTTCCATATGGAAATATGAAGACACTGAGAACATTCGCCAAACATCATTTTCATAAATCTTGTTTTCTTTTGTTTTTTTCACCCACCCTTCTTCTTCAGCTCAAACTAATATAATTTTAACCCTCTTAACTCCTTAGCAGGCCTCAACCGGTGGTGTGATTCTTGATGTTCAAATTAATTGGCCTAGTAAAGGAGGAGAGAGTTTCTTTGATGGAATAAAATTTATGTGTACAATACTCTTAGGTCTCTAATCTAATTATATATACATATGTGACCTCCATATATATGCTAGAAGACCTAAATAAAAAAATGTTGTGGTAGGTTTAACAAGGTGATGGGTGTTGATCAAAGAATGTCGTGAAGTCAAGTATTCTATAATTACTAGAACGGTAATGGTTAAAGATACGTCTCCATATTATTTCTGCTATAAGACATATAGTATAGCTTATGTCTACTAAGGTTTTCTTTCATCTTGTAACTTATTTTAAACTCATTGATTGTGTCATAGCTTTTATAATGTATTTATCTTTTCTAGTTTCGAGTATAAAATTTGTAAAATTTAGAATTTTACTAATTTACTATCTAAACTCTCAATTCTCTTGATGTTTTTTTTTTGTTTGGAAATTCACATGCACTTAAATTCGTTTCTCAAAAGAATTTCAAATTTTAGTTTGTGCATGTAAGGACTTGTGCATAGTGCCATTATCTATTGCATTAAATGATTATTAGCTACCCTGATGCTTATGTGTTAAAGTTGATTGGATATAAATATAGACCAGAATTTTTATCTCATAAAAAAAAAAACAACTTTCACATTTTTTTGGGGGGGCTACTATTTTAGGAATTGCAGTATTTGATTTTTGCAATTTCTGATGGCATACCCATGGCAATATCGTTGTAGAGATATTAATGAATTTTTGTCAAATTTTATTACAACTGTTCTTCAGTTTTCTCTTAATGTACCAAACAAAATTTGTAGTTTTAGATAAGTTACACCGTTTAGATACTTTTCTGAAATTTATGAATTCATGTTTATACTATAATTTTTGTTCTTCAATGCTGTAATATTAAGTTTAGCATTCTGGATTTGAGTATAAATCCGATTTTTTTTATTATAGATTAAGTAAAGAAATAATTTATTCTCACATTTTAAGCATCAAATATTAATGGCATTAAGACCTTGTGGTTCACGTACCATTATGGACTTAATTCATGTGCTTTAATTATGTAATATTAAAGGTAAAATTTTTATCATATTTTAATTAGAATTTTACTACAGATATAAAGATGAGAAGGTTTTTTTTTTTTTTTTTTCATTCTCATATTAAAGTCCTTGAATATCTAAGTAATCTTTTTTTCGAAAAAAAAAAAGGAGCACATGACTAAGATACCATATTATGCCTTTAAAAACTTCATACGCACTTGAAAGAGTAATTATTTTTGTATAATATATTGGTCTATTCATATATTGTTTGAATTATGTTTATGTCAAAAGTTTTGGTCAGAAAGTTGAATATTTTTTTAACTGCAAACCACCCAAAAGTGAAAATTTTATTAAAAATAAATAAATAAACTGACAACTTGAAAAAAAAAAAAATGTAGAAGTAGTTACATCTGAAAACCCCACGCTTTACATCTAGTGACCATAGGATGCCTTAGCAGTAAAATTGATTTACTCTTTTTCCCTTTATACCATTACAAGAAAAAACCAAAATCAATATTCAAAGAGAGAAGTGTAGAGAGAGAAGCTCTCGAACTCCCTTGAGTTCACTTCTCGTTCTTGATCTTCATGGCTGATCTTCATGTTGCAGTGAATGTTAACATATCCCTTGCTGGTTAGTTACCCTCCATTTCTTCTTATATGGTTTTGTTCACTGTGTAGCTACGCTATATGTGCTTGTATTCTGTAATGCTATTTCTCTAGCCTACCCGATTATGAACACTGGACAGTCTAATGTGTCTTACTTCATTTGTCCCTTGGTTATGCTAATGCCATATGCACTATGGGTTATGCTTGATCGTAGTTGGGTTGGTGTTTCTTCTATTCTTCTATCCTTCATCTTTTTTCCAAGCTTTACTCCCTTTCTCTCCTATAAGTGCCTGGTATCCCTACCAATAATATCCTCCTGTAGTGCTGTTATATGTTAATCTATTGTCTAGAAGCTTGTTGGCTGATTGTAGGGGGCTGATCCATTACGTCCAAGTCTTCCGATATACCATCAAAAAAGACTCTTTGATCTTCATAAACCACTGCTTTCATGTGAATACCAGTTTGTCAGTCCCTCCTTGCTGTCTTCTCAGGAGCTATAATCTGCCTAGGTGTTATACTAAATTTCAAATTCAACTGACCCACCTCCCTCTCGTCCTATAACCTTTCTCCCCCGCAGCTTCTTTCCATGTCAGTCAGGTAGTTAGTTTACCTAACCTTGGATATCATTATCTTATTCTAGTAGCTTGTCGTTTTCCATTTATCCATTTGGCTATATTCCTCTCTTTCTTGGGGTTGAGGGGCTGGACCTAATGGTCCAAACCAGACGCCGGAAAAAGATCTCAAACAGGGGGTTGTACCAGCTTTACCTCAGGCAGGCTTGGCAGACATGTCCATCTCCATTGAGATGCCCAATCTGAACCCCCCTACTTTTCCCCAACTTTGCGAATCAAATTCATCCATTCCTACCGCCCCACTATCATCTGTCCCTCCAGTCAGTGTGAACTTTATCCACCCACCAGAAACGTCCAAACAAACATGCCTAGCGCTTGTCCAAACGGAGAACATTAACCCCAAAGCACCTGAATCCTCTATCCCCCCTGGACCCTCGGTAGGGGACAACTCAAACAACCATCCGAATCCTTTGTCCCCTTCCAGGCCTTTGGACTCTAATCATATTTCTCGTTCCTGGGCTAATGTCGTGAAAGGCAATTGTGTCCAGCAGAATGGTGTGAAGCTAAGCCATATGCCCAGCCCGGGAAATCTCATTGAGATTGAAACATTGGACTTACTAGATGTTGAGGACAACCTAGGTTTTTGCCTAGACGGGATGTTTGCAGGCAGGTTTCCTGGAATGAAAGCAGTTATGGACCTTACCAAGCATTGGGGTGTCAATCTAAAGTGCATAATCATGCTTCTAGGTGGCTGATTTTTTGTTTCAGAACAGATGCTGATAGGCAACATATGCTTTGTGGGGGACCTTATGCTGTCTTTGGTCGTTCCCTTATGCTCAAAGTGATGCCGGTGGAATTCGATTTCTCCCTTGAAGAAGTGAGCATAATGCCGATATGGGTCACGTTTCCAGCCTTGCCTTTGGGATGCTGGAACATGAGAGCTCTCGGTAAAATTGCCTCTGCTGTAGGCATTTCGGTGATGACTGATATGCTTACTGCTATATTTGATCGTGTTTCATATGCTAGAGTACTAGTTGAAGTGGATGTGTCCAAGCCTCTAGTGAAGGTGGTGCCTATTCGATTGCCATCAGGTAAGATCAGAGAGCAACCGGTCCGTTTCGAATTTGAGGCATTCTACTGTACTTTCTGCTGTAAATTTGGGCATGTCACGGAGGTATGCATCGGGGAAAAAATGAAAAGAAAGGAACATATGCTAGCACCCAACACGGATGGAATTATCATTGGCCAAAGGGTAAAGAAAAACAAACGGGTAAGGCCACTTTCTGCACCTGCTGGACAGAACAACAACCAGCGGTCACCCTCACCTGGTTTGAATAGGAATTCACACAATGATAAGGGAAAACAACCTGCCACAAGGTTGGAGCAGGACAACAGCCACATCGTGCATAGCACACTACCTGTGCCTGTGTGCAATGTGCAGGGCATGGACAAGGATGCTACAAACGACATTCAAGGACTAAGAGGGGCTGCTAAACATGATGCACCCTCTTCATCTGCCGGACCAAGTTACCAGTCAAGGAATAGAAGAGGTCGGTCCAGAGTACGACGTGAGGGATACCAACATAGGCATTCAAAATCACACTTGAATGTACATTTCGAAAACAATATTTCTGGATCTCCTACTAGGACTGAAGGATGTGTTAACAATCCCCCAAAAGTCATGGGGAATGTCGGTAAGGCAACAGTTCAAGCAACAAAATTCATTTGTTCGGTATGGAAGAAATATGCACAACGCAGTGTTGACTTGATTGGTGCCCAATGGGCACTAATTAGTCCTCAATGAGAGTAGCATCCTGGAATATTCGAGGGTTTAACAAGACCCTCAAGCAGCACAAGGTTCAGAAGTTTTCTTCTAAACATCGTATTGACGTTATTGGTCCTCTGGAAACAAAATTGAATGTTGTTGGGCTGGAAAATATTCTGCAAACAAAATTCTCTAACTGGTCGACTATTCATAACTTTGTGGAATCGGATGGTGGAAGAATTGTCATCTTGTGGAATGAAGCAATGGTGGATGTCCTATTATTTCATTGCACTCCTCAGGCTATGGCTGTGCGAATCACTTGTAAGATTACTCATGCTACATTTTTCTTCACTTTTGTTTATGCATACAATTCTATTGTGGCTCGTAGAAATTTATGGGAAGATATTCAATTCTTATCTTCAAGGCTGTTGGTGGCCTGGATCCTTATGGGAGATTTTAATTCTTATTTACATGTGGATGATAAACTTGGAGGTTCATTTCCTTCAACATATGATATTAGGGACTTTGCATCATTATGTACTGATACTGGCCTGGAGGACCTACCTTATGTTGGCCCACGGTTCATTTGGACAATCTCTAGGGTGTGGTCCAAACTAGATAAAGTTATGGGAAATGATGCTTGGTTTCAGTGCTGTACCTAGGCTTCAGTGGAGTTCTTCCCCATTGGCTGCATTTCTGATCATAGCCTTGCTATTTGGTCAGTGGTTGATAATACTATGGGATCAGTACAACCGTTCAGGTTCCTTAATATTTGGGTTGACCATGATTCATTCCAAAACATTGTGAAAGGGGTCTGGGATCAACAACATAGGGGGTTCCACCAGTTCACCCTCTGTCATCGATTGAAAATGCTAAAGCGTGACATCCTGGAGTTCTCTTACCTGTCGGATTGTGTGGAACATGCAAACTAGGTTGTACTCAATGCCCAACAGCTTTTAATGGCCAACCCTGAGGATCATAATCTTATTGCACGCTTCAAGGAGTGTAAAAGATCGGCATGGCATATTGCGGAGGCAGAAATGAAGTTCTACTAGCAACTTGCTAAAGGAAGGTATGTAGCACACACTGATTGGAATACTCGTTACTTCTTCAACATTGTCAAAAGGAATAAAAAGTGGGGCTTCATTGCTTTGATTCGCAAGGAAGATGGTAGCATGACCGTAGGCCCAAGGGATCTTGCTAATGAATTTGTGAATTATTACCGTGTTCTTCTTGGGACTAAGGTGGACTGCCAGGAAATCAATATGGACTATGTTAGGGCTGGCCCTTTGGTACCTCATGACCTGAAGGTGGACTTGGTTAGGGATGTTACTATCTAAGATATCAAATCAGCCCTATGGGACATTGGTGATTGCAAAGCCCCCGACCCTTGACTGCATTGCTTCATACATTGGCCGATGGTGTGCTCGTTCTCTCTCTTATGCTGGGCACCTCCAACTGATCCAATCTGTTCTCCAAAGGGTTGAGTGTTTCTGGTTATCTATCCTCCCTACGCCAACGGCTATCTTTTGTCAGTTGGATAGGATGGCTAGGGATTTTTTGTGGGACTCAAAGAACTCCCTAATTGCCTGGAAGAATATTTGTCTCTCGAAAAACGAGGGTGGTCTTGGTTTGCGGGACTTGCACACTTGGAATGGAGCGCTACTGTCTAGAATCATTTGGGACATCCAATCAGAGAAACTTTCTTTGTGGGTCAAATGGGTGACATACTATTATTTGAAAGGCAGATCTGTTTGGGAGATCGACATTCACAGGGATCACTCACCCTTATTTCGTAGACTGCTAGCAATTAGAGATATGATACTGGAGAACGGGATATTAACTATGCAGTTGATCTGCTTCATTCTTGGGCTATGTGCACTAATTATTTCACCTGCCGTGCTTATGACTATCTGAGTTCAACTGCACAGACGGTGTATTAGGCCAATATCATATGGAAACAGGGACTGACACCCAAACACTCTTTCATTCTTTGGTTGTGTGCTAAGGGTAGGCTTAAGACCAAGGATACACTTGTGTTCAGGCTTGATGACTTGTCCTGTCCTTTGTGTAAGGTACATCTAAAAACGTCTAATCATCTATTTTTCAAATGCTCAATTTCATCTACTATTCGGACAGAAGTTAAAAGGTGGCTTAGTTTACCGAATAATTTGGATTCGGCCAAAGCCTGTCTTAGGTGGTTTAGGTGCACCAACCGTGGTACTTCGTTATTTACTAAGGCTAAGTCTACTGCTTTGGCAGCCACTTTCTACTACATCTGGTATGCTCGAAATAAGGCCATTTTTGAGAAGATTAAAACACATGTGTACACTGTTTTTTTTACTTTGTACCCTAATGTTGTGCCTACCTTTTCGGACTGTATTGAGAACCCTAGCTTGTAGTCTCCTTGACTATAAACTAGTAATCCATGTATATTCTTTTTTATCAATATTAATACATTTACATTTCCATCCAAAAAAAAAAAAAGAAAAAACCAAATTAGCGACGAATTTTTGCGACGGCCTATAGGCCGTCACTAATTTGTGACTGGAACAGCACCGCAAGCAAAAATTTTGAAAATAAATTTATTTTTTAAATTTCCTTTGCTAATCCGTCAGTAATAGCGAAGGATTTGTGATGCGCATCTAGCCATCTCAAATTAGAGACACATTTGCAATGCTTTTTTTTTTAATTATTCATTAGCACTAATTAAATTGAAAGACGTTACCAATCCGTCACTAATTTGTGATAACCTTTTTTCATATTTAGTTAACACTAAAAAATTAAAGTGCCATCGCAAATCCGTTGCAATTAGAGAGGGATTTGCGACGGCCTTTCGAAATTTAAAAATCAATTTAATTTTCTAAAATTGAAAAAATAAGCCATCGCAAATTTGCGACGAATTTGTGAGGGCCACAAATCCGTCGTAAATTTGCGAGGAATTTACGATGACCATCCAAAATTTAAAAATAAAATTATTATTTTTTTAAAATCGAAGAAATAAGCCTTGCAAATTTGTCGCAAATTTGTGAGGGATTTGCGAAGGCCATCCAAAAATTTAAAATAAATTTATTTTTTAAAATTGAAAAAAATAAGCCCTCACAAATCTATTGCAAGTTTGCGACAGTCCATCTAAAATTTAAAAATAAAACTGTTTTTTTTTAAATTGAAAAAAATAAGCCCTTGCAAATCCTTCGCAAATTTACTAGGGATTTGCGATGGCCATAAAAAGTTTAGAAATAAATATATTTTGTTAAAATTGAAAAAATACGCCATGGCAAATCCATTGCTAATTTGCAAATTTGTTAATTTAATATCAAATCAGCCCTATGGGACATTGGTGATTGCAAAGCCCCCGGCCCTGATGGATACTTAGTATTATTTTTCTAGAAAACTTGGGATACGGTGGGAGAAAGTCTTTTTGATGCTGTTTCAAAATTCTTCACATCTGCCAAAATTCTTAAGCAGATTAACCATTCCATTATTACCCTGGTTTTGAAAACTGATCAAGCTGAAAGGGTGTGAGACTACCGTCCCATTTCTTGTTGTAATGTGGTGCACAAGATTATATCCAAGATTCTGGCTGATAGACTTAAGCTGGTTGTACCTATCCTTGTGGACACTTCTCAGTTAGCATTCATTCAAGACAAACTTATGACTGATAATATCTTGATGGTTCATGAACTTATGCGAATGTATAGTAGAACAAGAGTTTCTCCTTGATGTACAATTAAAGTGGACCTAAGGAAGGCTTATGACTTAGTTAATTGAGATTTCTTAATGGATCTTCTTGCAAAGCTTGGGTTCCCTCCTCTTTTTGTGAATTGGATTGAGCAATGTGTCACCACTACTCTGTAGCTATCAATGGGACTGTCCATGGATTCTTTACTAGAGCAAAAGGTCTACGCCAAGGGGACCCGATTTCCCCTTTGCTATTGTCATTTGCTTGGAATATTTCTCACGGATTGTCAAAGTTCACACACTTGGCTACATTTTCAAGTATCATCCCAAGTGTAAAGGGCTAAGGGTTACTCACCTTCCTTTTGCGGATGACCTTATGTTGTTTGCTAAGGGTGATTGTTCCTCTATACGCATTCTTCTTAACTGCCTGGAAGAATTTAAAAGGTGCTCGGGTCTTGAAATCAATAAGGATAAGTCCAATATTTATCTTGCTGGGATCCACTTAAATAATCAGGAGAATATTCTACAAACTACCGGCATACCTATTGGGGAATTCCCGTTCCGCTACCTTGGCCTACCAATCATGATTGGTAAAGTTCAGCTTACTTTCTACAAACCATTGCTTGACCGCATTGGTTCATACATTGGCCGATGCTGCGCTCGTTCTCTCTCTTATGCTGGGCACCTCCAACTGATCCAATCTGTTCTCCATGGGGTTGAGTGTTTCTGGTTATCTATCCTCCCTACGCTAGTGGCTATCATTTGTCAGTTGGATAGGGTGGCTAGGGATTTTCTATGGGACTCAAAGAACTCCCTGATTGCATGGAAGAATATTTGTCTCCTGAAAAACGAGGGTGGTCTTGGTTTGCGTGACCTGCACACTTGGAATGGAGTGTTACTGTCTAGAATCATTTGGGACATCCAATTGGAGAAACATTCCTTGTGGGTCAAATGGGTGACACACTATTATTTGAAAGGCAGATCTGTTTAGGAGATTGACCTTCACAAGGACCACTCAACCATATTTCGTAGACTACAAGCAATTAGAGATATGATACTGGAGCATGAAGGAGATATTAACTGTGTAGCTGATCTGCTTCATTCTTGGGCCATGTGCACTAATTCTTTCACAGGCTGTGCTTATGACTATCTGAGATCAATTGCACAGACGGTGTATTAGACCAATACCATATGGAAACAGGGACTAACACCCAAACACTCTTTCATTCTTTGGTTGTGTGCTAAGGGTAGGCTTAAGACACAGGATACACTTGTGTTCAGGCTTGATGACTTATCATGTCCTTTATGTAAGGTATATCCGGAAACGTCTAATCATCTATTTTTCAAATGCTCAATTTCATCTACTATTTGGATGGAAGTTAAAAAGTGTCTTGGTTTACCGAATAATCTGGATTCGGCCAAAGCCTGTCTTAGGTGGTTTTGGAGCACCAAGCGTGGTACTTCGTGGTTTACTAAGGCTAAGTCTACTACTTTGGCAGCCACTTTCTACTACATCTGGTTTGCTCGAAATAAGGCCATTTTTGAGAATGCGGTGTGCCAACCGTTGGAGATTATCAAGAAGATTAAAACACATGTGTACACTGTTATTTTTACTTTGCACCCTAATGTTGTGCCTACCTTTTCAAACTGTATTGAGATCCACTAGCTTGTAGTCTCCTTGACTATAAACTAGTAATCCATGTATATTCTTTTTGATAAATATTAATATATTTACATTTACATAAAAAAAAAAAAACTAGATTGACATCATTGAAAAAGGCGCGTCATAGTCTTGTCTTTCATACACCTAGCTACACTTGTTTCTACACATAGATGCACTTGTTTCTACACAGTGTCTTCGTTGATAAATCAGCAATTTCAGTTTGTTAGAGATCTTCACAACTTAGCAGAAGCAGAAATGATTTGATACCCCCTAATATAGGAAGCTTTTCCAAGGGGAAACAGACTGCACTGCAGCAGAAAGGAACAACCCAAAGACAACCAATTAAGATCCTCATAAGGCTCCACCTGATGAAGTGCTACAACTTAGCAGTTAAACTATCAAAGCAAATGGCTAACTCATCTTATGACTGATTCTTTAACGGAAGATCGACCTCCTGATCTGTAGGATCAGAGACAGTCTTAAAACACTAGGAAAAGCCTCAGTCCATAATTGATAAATATTTCAAGTTTCTCTATTCTTAAACATTCTATAAATTGAGTAGTTGTGTCATGAACATTCTCCTAAATGTATAGGCTAGCAGCTTCTATGAACCTAGCAAAAGTGAACCAAAAGTTTTACTATTTTTCTCTTTTCTTGGCTTTACACATATGGTCACATTTGAATGTAGCTACATATAACCACTTGAGTTAGGACTAGGAATATGAAGAATAAAAAGCAAGAAACAACACAAATTTCTTGAAAGTCCACTGTTTAGATAAGAGCAAAATTTTCTGATTCACAAATTTCAATTTGTTGGCTCTAGGCACGAAGGAAATTTATTTACTTGAATGGAAGGCACAGTGGAAATAATTAGCCTGGAATTGTCAGTTCTTTTTTGTTTTTACATTTGCTACTTATATTCCTTAGGCTACAATTCCTGAACTCTACTTCTTTTGGCTACATTTAACTCAAGTGGTGTTATTTTCTTATGAAAATATAACTCTTTAGTTGATCTATTGTGGGCTAGTGCTTATACATGTTTTTTTTTTTTTTTATGTTGGATATCTATGTATTTTGTAGGAAATTGAGAAGTTGATTTAAAGAAAACTATTATTTTTTATGCTTCTTCTTGGTAGAAAAAGTTTTGTATATGTGTTTGAGTTATATTTGCTGAAATGGGTTTGATCTTGTAATCTTTTTTTTAGTCCATCCTTCAATTCTTTTGTCTCTTCATTTTGCACTAATACTTAAATTCTTTCTTGTGGTTCTGAGTTGGGTTTGAGTTTGAATTGAGAAAAATGGCTATTTCTTTGCCTAGATTTTCTTGGTATGGTAGGGATGGAATGAGATAATTTGAAGTTTAGATCAATTAAAGCTGCCAAAAATGGCCTCATCAAGTAGAAAATTTAGGAGGAAGTGGAAGAGCAGGGAGGAGAGAAGGAGAATTGATAAGGAATATGATGTGGTAATTATTCAATATTATTTTTTTCGAAGCCTCTTATGTTTTCCCAAGGAATTCTATAATTGGATGGGTGTGCTAGCAAGGAGTAATCTCATTGGTATTTATTAAGTTTGCATTAGATGCTCTAAAGCCATGGATAGCCTGCAGATTGAGAATTCTAAGAATACAAGTGATGTATAAAAACATACCTGGAAGAGAGATAGGGGAGAATGGTAGTCTTGTTTATGACATGTTGACATCTGGTGTTGCAATTGACTTTTTAATTGAGTCTAACTCAAGAAATGGATATGTTACTTGTTTGTTTGTAACTTACGATTAATTCATTCTTTCCATTATATTTCATTAAATATATTCTAGCTTCATTCTCTATTTTCTTGGATTTGTGTGGATGTTTTGAAGGTAATGAGATCTATGACACCACTTTTTTTTTTTTCTTTTTGTCTTTTTGGCTAGGACTAGGATAAACTTGTTATGTACTTCTAGGTTTCTGGTTGTTACTTCTATTCATGCTTGCCGCTAACAACAAATGAGTTTCTTGAGGATACATGACACTTGCTGTAACCACATAGATTTGAATATTTTTACTCAATTGAATTCTAAAATTCTTCTTTTTTTCTAACTTAATTATGTCTACAATTTATATATGGTAGGTCTGCAAGATTCGAGATGAATGATCATGAGAGGAAACTTTGTTCCATGTGTTATTTTGATACTACACAATAAAAAAAAAAAGCATATTAGATTAATTTGCTTAGTGGAAGTACATTTTGATATTGATGTTAGAATTTTATTTTGAAAAACTTTTATAGTTTTGATGTTTCCATGACTTCCTAGACATATGTATATATGTAGATAGAATTTTGTACTGCTTAATATATGCAGACATATTTTGGGGTCTTAATATGATTTTTATTATATTAGACATTAGGTTTTTTTTTTTATTATACCAAATCATATATATTTAAGAATTAAAATTTTTTACAAGATATGCAAAGATATCATCTTGTTTACAACAAAAAAAAAAAATGTAATAATAAATGGTTTTGCTTGTGACAATAGGTTTGACTTGATAGTGCTAAATGTCATTACAAATTCTTATTATGACATTTTCACATGCTACACATAAGTTTTGAATTTGAACATTGGGAGAGTCTTATTATGACATTTCTAATTGTTAGCATACGTTTTGAATTTTGACTTGTAGAAAACCCTTTTATAATATGACCAAACACTGTAAAAGGGGATTTGGTGCAACAATTTCAAATGTTACAATAGTTGCAAATATTGTGACACTTCTTAGTGTCCTTTATTGCTACAGTAACACCATTTTAGATGACATTTTTTTGCGAGTGTCACAATATATGCCCATTAGAACATTTCTACCTGTTATAATAGGCCTGATTTCTAGTAGTGCTTCCACTCAATGACCACCAAAAATGCTTTACCAAGTTCCAAGAACTAGTGCTAGCTTAAGGTAAAATATTTGCAAGAACAAAAAGTTAGCATGTGGAAGTGAGTGTCAGTTGGAATGATGGAAATCAAGCTGCCGGCAGCTTTCAAGCTAGGAAATGAGGATTTTTTCTCCTAAGAGAAGTTGGAGAAAATAAATTTTTAGAGGGAAAGAGAAAAAAAAAAAAAAAGTGGGGCAGCTGGCTAGTGTGAAAATGGAGGGGAAAATAGCTTTTTTATATTAGGGTTAGGCTCATCCAAGGGTTGTGGAAAGTTTATTTGAGTTCACCCTAAATTCAAGGGTTGTGGTATAATGTGTTTTCATGGTCAAAGTGGTTGATGAATCTTTGATTCTCTTGGGTAAAATAATAAAATTGGGTTAAAATTTAAAATTAGTCTTGATTTGAATGTTGACCAAAACTTTCAATTAATTAAAAATCAAGGCTAGTTTTGCCATAAAATTGGATTGTTTAAGAAATTCTTTTCTCTAGCTAGAAGTCATTGCAAAAATATTCACATAGATACAAAATTATGATCAATTAAGAATGATTCACTTATCACATATCAAGCACATAGTCTCTTATCAAGCAAATCTGTGAGGGTTTTACGATGGATTGCACAATAACCGTTGCAAAACCCTCACAAATTGCGAGGCTTTTGTGATGATTGGTTGTTTTTAATGAAAAAAAATGTTTAAATGATTTTTTTTTTATTTTTTACTATCCATCGCAAAAACCTCGCAATTTGCGAGGATTTTGTGATGGAATTTTTCGTATTTAAAAATAAGTAAAGGAAAAGTTTAGTTGGTTGACCTTCGCAAAACCCATTAAAAATTTTATTTTGCAAAGGTGGAAAGTTTTATTACCTGAAAATCATATTATTTAGGAAAATCACCAAAATTTTAATAGCTATCCTAAACATCAGACAAAGTCCATTTAAGCCAAAATTTTCAACATTTATTTGTATTCCTATAAGTAAATTCATTTTCCAAATTCAAACACGAAATTCTGCTTTTACAATAAAATAGGGGTCAAAATCATTTACTTACTTAATCAAGGAAATCTTTCTATTTTTAGACAAACGCTTTCAGTTTAATACCACCATATGTTAGGTGAATTAAGATATATTTTTGTCCCTAGGATTCCCCCAAAAAAGGATTCAAATAATTTTCACATAAAGACCCGGGTGAATAATAACCAGTTTTGAGCAGTAAACTTGAAAAATCCCTATCTCCCAATTTACAGATGATTTTTTGGTGATTCTCTTTCAAAACTTCTCCTAGCATCCCAAAGTGTAGACTTTGCAAATATCAAGTGAAAACTCTGATAGGAAGGGTGTTTTCTGGAGTTTCAAGTTTGGACTCAGAAATAGCGGTTTTAACGGCTTACACTAGTTCGTTAATGATATCAAAGTGTTCCGATACCAAACCTTTGCAAACGCTCAAACAATTTCCCAACAACTCCAAGATCATACCAAACATCAAACCCAAGTTCTTATGACCATAGTTTAGCTTAAAAACCTAACACCAGAATTAAAGTTCCTAAATTCCAGCAATGTCTTCAGTTTTTGCGACAACTTTCCTTAGGCATTAGTAACACAAACACATTATATTTGCCAATAACCATTACCAGCACCTATGGCCACATTTTCACAGTATATGCACAACTTTTTTTTTTTTCCCTTCATCACAAATTGCAGAACTCAAAGTATATATTTACTGATCTAACTTCACTGAACATAAATTCAGTTTTGATAAAATAAAATAAAAATATTTTTTTGCATAAAGCTTCATTTCTCAAATAACTCGACATGTTTCTAAGCTAAACGCTTCATTTCTTCATCGGGAAAACACACATTGCATCCAAGTCATTTTCTCATAAATGAAGCAGTCCGTTCGGTTTTCTGTTTTCAATTACATCAAGTGGAAAAAATGAGTTCTTCACAAAAAGGCATTATTATATTATCATATACCGTACCCCCAGCATAAAGACAGCAATTTGAATCACATTTTCACCCCCAAATAGCATAGAACACTCAAATAAGAAGGTTGTACAACAGAGAATTTTCCGTTGGTCAAGTGAAAAATAAGAGAAAAGTGAATTCGTTTGCCTACCTCTTGAAGCTCTACTCTTATGCAATGAAAGATAGCCAGATAAAGGTTTGATCTTTAAGTCCTTTGCCCCTCTACACTTATGCAATGAAAGGTAGCAAGACTATGATCTTTCGGTCACAAGTGAAATGGAAGGAAAAATGGTGAAATGTCTGTAGTTCTTCATCGATGACCGCTGAAAATGCTTTTCCACGTTCCAAGAATTAGTGCTAGCTTAAGGTAAAATATTTGCAAGAACTAAAAGTTAGCGCGTGGAAGTGAGTGTCCGTTGGAATGATGGAAATCAAGCTTCCGGCAGCTTGGCAGCAAGGAAATGAGGAATTTTTCTCCTTTAGAGAGGTTGGAGAAAAGAAATTTTTAAAGAGAAAGAGAAAAAAAAAAAAAGTGGGGCAGCCGACTATTGTGAAAATGGAGGGGGAAATTGTTTTTCATATTGGGGTTAGGCTCATCCAAGGGTTATGTAAAGTTTATTTGAGTTCACCCTAAATTCATGGGTTGAGATATAATGCGTTTTAATGGGTCAAAGTGGTTCATGAAACTTGGATTCTCCTGGGCAAGTATTGAAATTGGGTCAAAAATTTAAAATTAGTCTTGCCTTGAATGTTGACCAAAACATTCAATTAATTAAAAATCAAGGCTAGTTTTGCCATAAAATTAGATTGTTAAAGAAATTCTTTTGTTTAACTAGAAGTCATTGCAATAATATTATCATAGACACAAAATTATAATCAATTAAGAATGATTCACTTACCACAAATCAAGCAAATAGTCTCATATAATTTATAAAAAACAATCACATGAGAAATTCAATTAATTCATATGATAAAATTAAATTATCTAATTTTCATAGAGTAAAATTTGTAGGCTATTAGAGTTGCCAACATAAATGTATCTCTTCAGCTTCATTAAAAATCCTTTCGAAGGATGTGCAACCGAGCTACCTACCATATGGAGATTACTAAAGAAAAGGAAGATGAAATGCATGAAGAAGGATTTATAGAGTTATATAAAGGCCCATACCACTCAAAAGGAAGAGACTCTACCTCAAGAGGATGAAAAATGTGAGCTTACTGAGAAATCGTGTGAGAGTCTATGAGAAAGAAATCCCGAAAGAGCCAAGAGAGGATATGAGGAGAAAAAGCATTTGTTGAAAGAAGTTGGGATTGTAGAAGCTTTTAGACTCGGGATATTATTAGTGCACTACTTTACGAAGATTGTTAACTAATTTCTACTAATTTTGACTTCTTTTTGTCTTTGGTAGGTACATCTTTGTTCAAGGATAAATGGATGCCAATGATAATAAGAAGAACTCGACATTTGCGTGTAGCCGCACTTTTCAAGGCCTAATGCCTTCCTCAAAATCAAAGATGGTAACTTAGTGATTGTAGGCAATTCATTGCAAAGTAAGGATTTCTAGACTACTTCTTTAGGAGATATAAAGTTTGGTATGGAATTGGGAACTTTTCATTCAGATGATTAGTTTGAAGGGATAATTGATACTATAAGTATTGATGCACTCTTTAGATATAATATGTATTCATATACATAAGAAGAAATTTGTGTGTCAAGAGAGATGCCAAGGATTAGGGTTGAAGACTTTATTCTCAATGATATCCCCCTCCAAAACCCTCCCTTGTTGTTAAATACTTCTTGGTCCGCACTAAATGTTAATTTTCTGTATCAAGAGCTATTGAAGAAGGACGATGAATGGAAAAAGTGTTTATCTTTGTTTTATTCTTGCCTTCATAGGATTTAGATTTCATCAGCCTTTTTATCTATTTCCTGTTTATTTATATTTCTTAAGTAAGCTTGGTGATAGTCTATTTTCTTTGAGCTTTACTAGATTTTTATTTCTTTTTGCCTATCTACTTTCTTTTAGCTTATGATGATGTCGTCAGACTTGGTTTCCTTATGTGTAGGAATTATTCATGGTGGTGTCGAAGCTAAGCTGCACCGCATCATCTGCTCTCGGAATATATGACATTTTTTAACTTCTGGACATGCACGGTGCCATGGAAAATATTGGGCACAGCGTTGGCTTTCAATATTCTAACATTGAAACTCATGATATGCATCGCGGTGTGCAAGGTGACCTCGATGATGCCCTATAGCTTCAATTAAGCTCTTTTTCAATTTTTTTCTCCTGGAATTCCACTTCTAATTTCCAATTATTGCAGCCTACATCAAAGAAGGAGAAAATAGGTGATTAAGTTACAATCTAGAGCAAATTCTTAAGACTTTAAAGCACAAATAATATATAGAATATGCATATGATGAATCATAATCTCCCATTTATGCTAGAATACATTTCCATCATTGCTTTGTTTAATCTCATTATTGTCACACTTATTACACACATTAAATCATTTTATTCACTTATATAGGCTTATACACACAATGTGGTTCAGAACGTCACCTAATTCAGCCCCTTATTCACATAAAATTCACAACAGAAAGAACATTACATGTCAAAACACAAATCTGAACAGCCGACGTGTAACTTTGTTTTACACATTATAATGGAGGATAAATGGCCGCTTTATGCAAAATGGCTTCAACTACACAATTCATAGCATGTCTATGCAACAAATGCATCATCCTTTCATCCATATTTCACTAAAAAATGGCCCATAATTTAAGTTTCCAAAAACAGTATAGAATGCATCATTTTCGATTTGCATGTGCAATAGATAGGAAAAAAATTTACTATTTTACACAAAAAATATCACCTACACATAGAATTCCATGTCTTCATCAATCCCACAACATTCCTTCATCACCACTACAAGCAAACATGGCATTCTTAATAGAAATCCAAAGCTAGATAGAATTTCAACTTTTTTTTTTTTAATAACATATTTTTGCAAAGGAAATTTAGATTCGTTGGCTCACCTTTTGAAGGCCTGGTTTAAGCACTTAAACACAGCTCTTGAAAGCTCCTAACTTCAGTTTTTCTTTTTCTTCCAGCTGGTTTCTTTTATTTCTTCAAAGGACAATTAAAAAAGAAGGTGTGAGGATTTTTCTTATAAGAATGAGCCAAGAAAAAAGATGGTTTTGGCCATTACCTTCTTGAAGATTCTGGTTTGGCCTTGAAGATCCGTATGATGGGGCTTGTTCTTGCTTTCCTTTATTTCTTTCTTATGGTATGGCTGGGTTTTTTGCCTAGAATTACTCAGTAGGTGGGAAATTTCTTCTAGCAATTCGACTCTTATCCTCATTTTCTGTCCTAGTGGTAGTATCCACTGCAGGAGCATTTGTAGTAGGTGGCAATGGGGCTTGTGCTCTCCTCAGCTCTTGTCTCAAGCCCTTAATAAATTGGCATCTCTTGTTTTGCTCTGCGTCCGATAGACGACGGCGGTTCCTTGACAATTTGTTAAACTGCACCACATACTGTGCCATAGACATATTTCCATACTTCAAGTTTGGAAATTCATCCCCCATTTTCTCAATAATCCATTGAGGGATGAACTCTGTCCGAAAATTTTCCAAGAAGTGGTCCCAGCACTGTTCTTGTTCAGATTGCTCCCAAACCTCGTAAGCTCGTAACCACCAATTTCGGGTCAGTCCTCTCAAGCAAAAAGCTGCAAATTTTATCATCCTCTCTTCCTTATACTGCAGAGTACCGAAGCTATCTTCCTTTTGTTCAATCCACATTTTAGCCTTTTCCTCTTGCTCTATTTCACCAAAGTACAGTGGCGGTTGAAACTTGAGAAAACTTTCAAGTACCTCATTGTCACCATGCAAGACCTTGCGTTCTGTCAAATTTTGCAGAATCTCTATCATTCATTTGAAAGCTTGGGCAATAGTAACCTCTTCAGGTCCCTTATTTTTTAGTTCCACATCTACAGCTCTTGGCCCTTCTTTTTTTTTTATGCAAATGTAAATATATTAATATTTATAAAAAGGATTTACATAGGTTACTAGTTTACAGTCAAGGAGACTGGTAACTAGTGGTAGTCAAAACAGGATTCAAAGGTGTGCAGAACATCAGGGTACAAATTAAAAATAACAGTGTACACATGTGTTTTAATTTCTTTATAATCTCCAACGGTAGGCATACCGCATCCTCAAAAATGGCCTTATTATGAGCACACCAAATGTAGTAGAAAGTGGCTGCTAAAGCAGTAGATCTAGCCTTACTAAACCACGAGGTACCACGGTTGCCGCGCTTATACCACTTGAGATAAGACTTGGCCGAATTCAAAGTAATTGGTAGACGAAGCCACCTTTTCACTTTCGTCCAAATAGCTATAGAAATTGAGCATCTGAAGAACAGATGATTAGTCATTTTCGGATATACCTTACACAGAGGACAAGACAAGTCGTCAATCCTAAACACAAGTGTATCCTTTATCTTCAGTCTACCCTTAGCATACAACCAAAGTATGAATGAGTGTTCGGGAGTCAGTCCTTGTTTCCATATGGTATTGGCCCAATACACAGTCCGTGCACTTGATCAAAGATAGTCATACGCAAGACAAGTGAAGGAATTATTGCACATTGCCCAAGAATGAAGAAGATCAATCGCATATTGAATATCCCGTTCACGCTCCATAATCATGTTCCTAATTGCTTATAGCCTACGAAACAAGGGTGAGAGTTCCTCGTGATGATTGCACTCCTAAACAGATATGCCCTTCAAATAGAAATGGTTCACCCATTTGATCCACAATGATTGTTTCTCCGCTTAGATATCCCAAATGATTCTAGCCAGTAGCGCTTCATTCCAAGTGTGCAAGTTCCGCAATCCAAGTCCGCCCTCATTTTTTGGAAGATAGATATTCTTCCAAGAAACCATAGAATTTTTTGAGTCCCACAGGAAATCCCTAGCCATCTTATCCAACTGACAGATGATCACATATAGCGTAGGGAGAATAGATAACCAGAAACACTCAACACCTTGGAGAACGGATTGGGTCAGTTGGAGGCAGCCAGCATAAGAGAGAGACCGAGCTGACCAACGTCCAATGTATAAGCCAATGCAATCAAGTAATGGTTTGTAGTAAGTAAGCCTAAGCCTACCATTCATGATTGGTAGGCTAAGGTATCGGAACAAAAATTCCCCAATGGCAATTCCAGTAGTATCTCGAATATTCTCCTGCTCATTCATACTTATCCCAGCAAGATAGATATTGGACTTGTCCTTATTGATTTAAAGACCCGAACATCTTTTAAATTCATCTAGGTAATCAAGGAGAATGTGGATAGAAGAGCAGTCACCCCTAACAAACAGCATAAGGTCATCCGCAAAAGCAAGGTGAGTAATCCTAATCTCCTTACACTTGGGATGATAGTTAAATAGTGTTCAAGTGTGTGCACTTTGACCACCCGTGAGAAATACTCTAAGTAAATAACAAACAACAGGGGGGATATCGGATCCCCTTGGCGTAGACCTTTGCCCCAGTAAGGAAACCATGGACAGTCCCAATGATAGCAAGAGAGAAAGAAGTAATCGCGACACATTGCTCAATCCAGTTCACAAAGAGAGGAGGGAACCCAAGCTCATGAAGTAGATCCAATAAAAAAACCCAATTAACAGAGTCATAAACTTTACGTAGGTCCACCTTTATTGTGCATCGAGGAGATACTCTTCTTCTACTATATATATGCATAAGTTCCTAGACCATCAAGATGTTATCAGTCATGAGTTTGTCCTAAATGAATGCTGATTGGGACGTGTCTACCAGGCGGGGTACAACCAATTTAAGTTTGTCAGCCAGGATCTTAGAAATAATCTTGTAGACTACGTTACAGCAAGAGATAGGTCTATAGTCACACACCCTCTTAGCATGATTGGATTTCAGAACCAGGGTGATAATAGAATGATTAAGCTGCTTAAGAATTTTTCCAGAAGTGAAGAATTCCGATACAGCATCAAAAAGACTCTGGCCAACCATACCCCAAGCTTTCTTGAAGAATAATGCTAAGTAACCATCAGGGCCAGGGGCTTTACAATCACTAATGTCCTATAAGGCTAATTTGATATCCTATATATTGACATCCCTAACCAAATCCACCTTCATGTTATGAGGATCCATTGGGCCAGCTCTTACAAAGTTCACATTGATTCCCTGGCAGTTTACCTTAGTCCCAAAAGTCTTCTGAAAATAATCCACAAATTCAAC
>JANUWF010002699.1:0-39892 GCA_026120185.1 Voacanga thouarsii
AGCCCAAGGGCCCATCATGGATCAACCTTTGAATCTTAGTTGAGTTGATATGACCCAACCTTAGATGCCAAAGAAAAGAGTCATTGGCATTGGTCTTTCTCTTCCTTGTTAAAGGTTCAGATTGAGCGTTATTTAATTGATTGTTAATAGAGTTTAAGAAAAATAAATTTCCATACATGTGTCCAGTACATAAAATTTCTCCATCACTACTGATAGAAATACCAGAATGGAAAGATACAGAATATCCTTGATTTATTAGTTTTGCAACTGAAATCAAATTCTGTATAAATCTAGGTACATATAAAATATCTTTCAAAACCACTATTCTATTACAATAAAAAATAAGATCTAGCTCTCCCACTACAAGGGCCCAAACTTGTGCTCCATTTTCCACACGAAGTCCATGTTCACCCTTTCGGTGACTTCTTATCTTTCTAAACCCCTGCAAGAAGTTACAGATGTGATCAGTGGCTCCTGAATCAACAATTTAAGTGGAAGTTGATCCAACTTCTGATTTAGACTCTAGATAGAAAACATTACCTGTGGGGTATTTCATGGCTTGAAGATCCGATCCAGTGTCCTTTCAGTTCACACTTGAAGCACTTGCCCTTGGATTTGTCTTTGGGCTAGGTCTTGGGCTGGCCCGCTGCATTTCCCTTCTTCTTCTTGAACTTTCTGGTCTTGGACACAGTTCTAGAAGATGAAGCTTTAACAATCATTGCCATTCACTGTGGCTTCATAACCTTCTCTGCCATCTGGAGCTCCTTCATCAACTCAGTCAAACCCATGTTCAACTTGTTCATGTTATAGTTCAACTTGAACTGAGTGAAGGAACCCGGTAGAAATTCGAGAACCATGTCCACTTGGCTCTCGGGGTCAATGACAGCCCCTAAGATTTCTGTCTCCTCGAAAGTAGCTATCGTTTTGAGCATATGCTCTCTGACTGATGCTCCCTCAGCCATCGTAGTGTTTATAATGGTTCGAAGAGCCTCCTGCCTTGCGGTTCGAAGAGCCTCCTGCCTTGCGGGTCGGCTCTTATCCGCGAACATCTTGGATAATGATTGGGTTATGTCGTACGCAGTGGTCATGTGCTCATGTTTAAATTGGAGCACATTAGACATGGAGGCCAACATGTAACAACAAGCCATCTTGTCGGTCTTCTTCCATTCCTTCTCAACCTCACCCTCCTCGGTGGTGAAACCCTCGCCGATTACAGGGCAGGTTTCGTACAGGACATACTTATACTCCTCAGCTGTGAGTATTATGTCCAGGTTCCTTTTCCAGACCACATAGTTTGGTCCCGTTAGCTTATTCTCCCAGAGAATAACAGCTAATGGACTGATAGAACGTCCCACCATTTTTAAAAAATCGAAAAATAAAAGAAAAAATATTCAGTTTGTGAAAACAAAACAAATATGCGCACTTTATCCTTATTTATAAAACTAATAACAATCAATTTGGCTCTTAGGAAAACTGACATAACTTCTTGGAAAGATTAACAATTTCTTAAGCTAAGTGTGTTAACCACCACAAATTAATTTCCCTTCTAGGTAATGATCTAGAAGATAACTCCATCGAGGGGATGGCCATTTCCTCTCATTTCCTATGGACATACCTCACACTATGACCGCCAACGAGGTGCTGACCGATCATAGTATGTGCCCTGGGTTATTAATTACATCCCTATATTAGATCTATATCCTTGTGGTATCCCCATCCTATACGAGTTCACTCCTAGGGTGACGCGAGGGGACCCACGATCTCTAATGAGGATCGTAATGGAAGCCGTAGGGCCATTGGAACCCCTCTCCCACTTAGTCTTTTAAAACAATGATTTTCTGCAAAATATTCTTTCGAAAATTTCCATTCATTTTTCCCTGAACTCAAAATAAAATGTCTAAGTCCATAAAAATCTCCATGTCATGGCTTATATCCTTCGAGAGCTTTTCCCATGGACTAATTTTATTTAAGTTAAAACTTAATGTTTTCAAAAATTTTCCAACTAAAGCTTTCTAGAGACTTTGGTCTCAAGTTTATTTGACAAAACATTTTTCTTGTGCCAAAATTAAAACAAAATGACTTTCTATTTTAACTTACAAAAATATCTAAATCCAATATTTTTTCTATGTCAAGGATTAAATCTTTTGAGAAAATATTTAAGGATTAATTTTTGTTCAAGTTAAAAAAACCACTTAATTTTTTGAAAAATGCTTTTCTTGTCAAAACATTCCCAAAGGCTTTGGTCTTTGAGAAAATGTGCACATAGGTACAAAAATAAGTAAAATGCTAGAAAACAGTAAATGTTTTCATGCTCTTCTATTTTTTAAACTAAAGTGCCCAAATAATAGAATTAAACACATTAATTAATTAATTAATGGTCTTGTTTAATCCTAAAATCCCTTACTAATATTTTTCATGCAAAAATATTCCATGAATATTAACTATTGCAAAAATATTAACTTCGCCTGGTATGGACTCCAAAACCAAAAGAAAACACAAGAAAAATTATAAGGAATAATAAAATTAATTTCCTTGGTCCACTGCACCCGCCGCACAAAACCAGGACCTTCCATAAACCAGCGCTCGGACTAGCCTTCCAGAGCCAAGCCGGCGCCGATTCCAACACTCCAAGCCGGCGCCGGTTCCATTCTGGAACCTACTCCTGCAGTTTTTTTTCTGCGAATTTCCTCTATTTTTCTGCCTGACTTCTGGTACCATTGGCTCACCGATTTCATACCAAATACAACGAAATCAACCAAAACCAACAACCTCCTATACCCATAAACATTGGGCTTACATGATGTGCTAAGAAAAAAAGTAAATTACAGATTCCTATAGCTCCACCCGCGAGATTTAACAATGAATTTATCCATACCAAAAACAGTGAAGGATCACAATTTTAATCACACATATGTGTCCAGTTTTATTAATCTAGATGCATGCTCCCTATACTTTCACAAAAACCTTCATGCTCTAATACCAATTGAAGGCATGGAAAGTGGGAAAACATGGAGCACATTGCAGAAGCGAACATAAAAAAAAAAAAATGGAAAACAAGAACAGGTATTCCAGGGTAGGGCCGGCGCCGGTTGTGCCCTGTCCCAATCCTGAGATTTTAAAATTTTTACCATTTTTCCTCATTCTAAGTGTTGGCTGTACCGAAACGTGTGCAACCGGTGTAGGTGTGCTGGTATGAGCCTTTGGTGCGATTCCTGCAAACCTCCTACTCTGCCTTTGCATATATGTGAATGCTAAACTGTCGGTCTTCCAGTATGGCCTGCTAAACTACCGCTTGGTGAAAAACTAATAAGCTAGGGAATTTTTTGGAGAGCGAGAGAGAGACGTCTGGCTATTCCACAGAGAAGAAGCCGTCTCTCTTGTGTGTCTAATTGCAACCATATTGTTTCCAATCCTCCTGTTTAACCTAAATAAAAAACCCTAGGTTAAACTGGACTGAGTCATTGGACTCTCGGTTTAACCTATTGGGCTTAATTAATTATTCTAATTAGAACCAACTCAATGGCCCAACAAATAATTAATTTTCCAGGCCAAATAAACCATTCCAATTAAATAAGCCTAAATCAGTTTAGTCCAGGTTAATCCCTAATTATTCAAACTGGGCCAAAGCCCTGAATAATTAATTAACCCACCAAACCAAGTTAATTAATTCTCTCTCAATGGACCTTTATTTTATTTTAGCCCAATAATTAAATTAGGCAACTTAAATAACATAATTCTATTTAATTTAAGATCAATCCCTTAACCCGTATTTAATTAGGACTCACGGTCTATACTGGGAACCAAAAGACACACCGCCTTGGCTATTAAAATGACCAAAATACCCTTGCCATATAAATAGTTGTATTTTGCATTTTAAATATTTCCTAATATCACCATAAGAAAATATAAACCCCAATGTAATTAATCTATGCTATTTTTCCCAACAACTTCTTCACCAAATACCCTTGCCAAAGTTTTTTTTATTTCACTCTCAGTCCGTCCGAGAAGTCTGGCTGCAATTGCTGACAACATATATTTACCCGCAAAAGACCAAAAAAAAAAAAAAGAGATTTGAGGGTGAAAGAACAACCAATATTGAGACTGGAAGTGAAAGTGACATTAATTGCCTATTCCCAAGATCTCTATGAAGCCTGATGATGATAGCTTCCTCGTCCTCTAAAAAGGGTCCTCTCTTGAGGCCAGGCCTCAGGTGTTTTAGCTATCTTTGCCTGCAACTGTTTCCTTGCTAAACCTGTGAATTTCGGAAGTTGCCTCCAGTACCAATGTCCATACCTCAGGACATAAGCCCCCAGCCCTTTATCCTCTTTTGTTGACCATCGTCATTTCCTTAAACCGTCCACACTAGTACTTGGAGACTTCACCATTGTGCATGGATGCAAGAAACAAAAGAAAATGGACTGAACACAAAGGTATGTGACCAAATGCACTTGTAATTTATGCCTGAAACCAACTCCTGTCTCTCTATATTGTAATATATCACCTACCAACATTTACTGAGCTCTGGTTATTTGGCATGGAATATATTTCCCAAGAAAAACGCAGAGGACAACCCGGGACCAATTAGTATACATTTTTTTTTTAATTGTTCGAGAAGCATGACTAAAATTAATTAATGCCTACTATGTTATTCTAAACGACCACCCAAACCAACCACATTAAGGTAATTAATTGCTGGCTCTGAATAGGTGGCTACCAATCCATTGAGTTTAGATTTTAAAGTTAGATTTGATTTTTAATTAAATAACTGATTAATAAAGATCAAACTAGGTCAATCGTGTTTGATATATTTTATAATATTTCACTGTCCAACTAGTTAAATTTGTAATTAGATATAGAGAAAAAGAAAATGTACAAAATATCTCCAATTACTTTAGTGAATTCCTTTTTCTCCACCAACGTTTTCTTTTTGCATTTTCCCAACTTTTCGTTGTCATCAAAGGACAAAATGGCTCCATATTACAAAAAATGAACAAAGCTGAACGTTCTTAAATGAAAGAGAGCCCACCATTGCGAAAAATCTCCTTTTCCTTTTCTCGCTACCATTCAAAAGCCAAGACAATCAGGAAGTTTTAGTTTCAACATTCAACGCAAAAATTCAAGCATGGTACAAGACTAGCATGGATCATATATATATATATATATATATATATATATATTCTTTTAAAGCCATGCAACTACAAATGCCATTGCCAGGAATTCACTATATCTAAGAAGCAAGATCATGATGAAGCTAGATACATCCAAATCATTAGAACACAAAAGTGAATCTTATTTGTTTCTGTTCCTAGTAGATTACTAATAGCTGCATATATTTGCACATAGCAAATCAAATGAGACCAGTAACATTTCACAAAGCCTACCAAAATCACATAAATTTCAGCTAGAGATAGTATCTAGTTATTACTACAACTTAACAACTAAGCAATCTGAGCCTTTAAAGACTGCAAGGACCTGGTTCCAAAGTCATACTAATCATCATATTCTTGTTGCCCTCTCACCCTCACTTTAGGACACACTGAGAATTCAAAAACCAGTAGAAACTATTTCGCTCAAAAACAACCGGGACAAACTTCAAATGGAGGATCCAAAAAATACAGAATCTAGATTCAAATTGGCAATTGATCAAGAAAACCAAAAACAAACTTCAAAATATATTTTCTAGCAAATAGTTACATAATTCATATCAAAAGGCAAACTGCCACAAATTTCAAAATCTTGCACTGAGCTTGCATATCTATTGCTTCTATAAGGTAAGTATACATAGAACTACTTAATAAAAAAATATAGATAAAATATAAGCACATATATAAAAACAAAGCTAAAAATTTTGCGTACAACCAACCTTAGATAGTCACATAGCCATAAACATCGCCAAAAAATCATGATTTCTAGTACAAACAAACCTAAACTGAATATAAAGGCACAATCTTAAAGTTGGCATCTATAGCCTCCTTAAAGTTGAGCAGTAGCTATCATTATTTTACTGCCAGTAGCACTACTTCCAATGAATGCAATCTGTTATCATTAGGTAGCTCTTACTGTATGACACATATTTAAGTCATAATACAAAGCACAACATGGAAGGAAAAAATTTAGTACACCTTGTCAGCATGGAGATGAGATGCCAAAGAAGCACCAGCTTTTGGCCCTAGTCCTGTAAGAATGTTAAGAACACCAAATGGAAGGCCAACCTCCATGCATATATCAACCAACTCCAAGCAAGTACTAAGATTTGATATTATTAATTTAATTGTAAGCACAACATGCCAAGTTAAGAAAAAGAAACTAAAATGTGAAAAGCACTTACATAGAACCTAATTCAGACGGCTTAAGTATTGCAGCACATCCAGTAGCCGGATTGGGGGGCTATTTTCCATGTAGCCAACATTAGAGGATAATTCCTTCGGATATATAAACAGGTGTGTAAGTCAATCAGCATCAATTTCAAACATAAAAATGATCCGTAAAAAGGATTGGATGAACAATTGTCCTTTAGGTTTTTGGGACCATAATCATGGCAAAAAATGGATTTTACAATGAATGGTCAAGCCCTCTACTTTAGAATATTATATCTTCTTATCAGCATCACTACCCCACTTCTTGAGCCTTTTCATATTATAAATCCAAAATGAATAAAAACACTCCTTTTCTAAACATTCTTTAACATTACCACATGTCCTTGCTTGTCTTGTTTCCATTTCTCAGTCTCTGACTATTGCTTCTTGCATTTTTCATAATTGCCAAAGTTCTTTCTCTTGTTTGATAATTAAAATCTTTGACCTTTTTTTTCCCCCATTCTCCCTTTACCTCTACAAAATATATGGTGCAAGTACTATTTTTCTCTTGAAGAAACCACAAGCAAAAGCACATACACACCCACCATCCAAATTCTCAAGAACAAAAAAAACTAACTCCTTGACAAATTACACTCAATAATTACTTATTTTATCTTACTTAGGTCTGAGAAGGGACTTGAAAAAAAACCTTAAATCTCCCACTCGATTGAACTTCAAAACAGTCATATCATATATGCACATATTCTCGTACATCTTAGTAGGAAAAACCAAATTTCTATTCTTCTAAAACTACATAAAATTCAACAGTGTCCTAAATAAACCACTCTATCTTGACATAGCTTAAACAATCAGAGATAAAAAATTTTAATCAAAATAACTTACCTTTGTTGGATTTGAATGTAGCCCGCCTTTCAGATCCATGTTCAATCCTTCAAATTCCATGTTCAGAAAGCATAGTGATATACGTAGATCACATACATCACTTGAAAACACCAAACAAATAATATGATTAATTGTATCAATGAAACAAAAACCCACTTTTGGCAGACGGGGGAAAATTATAAAAAATCTATTAATCTTAACACTTTCTACAAACATACCTAATGTGAATGATTTAAATGTTGGTTTTCATGTCAGGTATCGACCACTTGTACGCAATTGAACTTGCAATTTCACTTAGCCATAAACACGCTTCAACACAAAGAGGAAGGAAAAAAAATGACAAATCAAAACAAAATTTTTGAACCTTTAAAAGGTATACCAACAATCCATGAAGGAGAACATATATGTACACATATATCAACAATTACAGAGAAATATATTAGGAAAAATCATTACCAATAGTACGGAGCTTGTGCTCATCAACCTATTCAATTCCTTCGATGTCATGAAAGATAAATATTTAGTATAAAACATTTGAAATTAATTTTCCACAATCGGCATTACGTACTTTTTTACGTAACTTCCATGGTCGTTCATCCACAAGAAAGCACATTCAAAGTCAGAGGAATAAGCAAGTTTTCACCCTGCTTACGTCAACAGCAACTACTAGGAAAGCAACTAAAATGAGCTCTCCTGAGATGCAGCGGTACCAAGCAGCGACGAAGTCAAGCCTTCGTATAGCCGATCCCACCCCTCATGCCTCACAACCTAAAGATCACCAACCTAAATTTAAGCATAAAATTGAAATTCAAAAAATAGAACCACTAAGAAAATTACCAAATCCCAAGGAAAAAACCTGGATCATTTCCCCTATAGTCCCAAGCTTCCTCTTCTTGGGATCTGTCTCAGTTTGTTGCCTCGTATTCACCTAATAAAAGGAAAATATCAAACAAAAATTCAAGTAAAAATTCAAAATCGAATCAACTTGGGGAAAATTTAAAAAGAAAATTATTGTTTGAAGTTGGTACGTGATGAGCTAAGCAATGTTGCCACCATCGACACCAGCAAGCCCATTGATCAAAGCATCTAACATGCTAGTAGTCGGAGGAGATAGATCTAAAAAAAAGGAAGTAGTAGTTGAAGTACTTAGTTTTATAGTGAGCGAGAGAGAAGGCACTGGCTTTGGAACCATTTCCAAGAGTTCTTCATCCAATCTATAAACATCATGGCACTCTGCTTCATCAGGTGACACACCAAGACCCCAAAGGAACTGCGAGTAGCAAAAGCACAATTAGCACAAAGCATAATTTCCTCTTTTTCTCCTCTTTAGTTCCTCAACTATTGAAATTCTGTTTAGTTCCCTAGACTGACCAGAAAATCAAAGAACTACACATCTTTTTCTTGGTTCTTGAATCAAGACAATACACTTTTAGCCCAAAAATGATAATCTGATAGCATAAAATTCAACAGAAGTGAAACATGGTATCAACCCAATTAAATGAGGCTCAGATAATATGAGTAGTTAAGTTCCAAACATCAATTTTCATGATGTAGTCTTCATATTTTAGTCTTTAGACTTTAACTTTATCAATTAGGGACTGAGGCTTTTCCAAGTGTTTTAAGACTGTCTCTGATCCTGCAGATCAGGAGGTCGATCTTCCGTTAAAGAATCAGTCATAAGATGAGTTAGCCGTTTGCTTTGATAGTTTAACTGCTAAGTTGTAGGGCTTCATCCGGTGGAACCTTATGAGGATCATAATTGGTTGTCTTTGGGTTGTTCCTTTCTGCTGCAGTGCAGTCTGTTTCCCCTTGGAAAAGCTTCCTATATTAGGGGGAATCAAATCATTTCTGCTTTTGCTAAGTTGTGAAGATCGCTGAGAAACTGAAATTGCTGATTTATCAACGAAGACACTGTGTAGAAACAAGTGCATCTATGTGTAGAAACAAGTGTAGCTAGGTGTATGAAAGACAAGACTATGACGTGACTTTTTCAATGATGTCAATCTAGTTATTGACTTTACATAAATAAGGTCATTTTGTTTTGTAAATAAGTTATAGTTTTTTTTAAAAAAATATTTTTTATATATTAGTAAATTTTAGCGTCACTAGATAATTGTATATGTAAGTGTAACTTGAGATCCATTAATACTTCACATTTTAATTTTTGTGCACTTTCTAAGTAGTGTTAGTAATTGCTGGAAAAAAAATAAACTTTCAATTACTAAAAAAAAAAACAAATCCTTACTGTTACATAAATATGGATACACTAAAGTGCGCATTAGGAAAATTAAAAACTCAGACCAGAGCTTGATGAGGGTGTGGTTTGAGGGGGTACTTTGACAATTTCCTTTGTACGTCCCCAGTTTAAAGGAACTTTGAAGTTAATTTCTCCTCTACCAACACAGGAAAAAGTGGGATAAAAAAAGGTGACCAGGAAAATCAAATTCCAGTCATGAATAACATACAATAAAATGATGAAGAAGAAAAGGGTAAACAAAACAAGAATCCACGAAGCAAACATAAAAAACCAAAATAGAGAAAATTAAACCAGAATGAACAAACTTATAAAGAAAAAAAGGAAAAAAAAAAAACCCAATACCTACACTAAAACCCGAGAACATTTATTCTACCAAAAACAACAATTATATAAGATGTTAAACTGCCAACTCAAGTTCAAAGTAAACCTAATTCCCATTAGCATCTTTAGTTTGTCTGTTTCTTTAATTAAGGACGAAATTAGAATCAAAATTAATGCAAATAAATTTATGCGAATCCTAATCAACATTCTTTTGGATCTGCAAAAGCCAAAGGCTGATTTGATTAGCATACAACAATAACAGACAATTAACAGAAAACTGACACAACATTGGATAAAACTTAGATGAAATTATATATAATAACATGTATAACAACAACAATTATCTGTAGTGGGAATCAGTTTTATCCACAAGAATAATTAATACAACATGTGAACTGAAAACGGAATACTCAAACTAATCAAAGAATCCTGTTTCTTGATCCAGCTAAGACGCAATAATCCCACTAGCCCAGCATATGAGAACAGGAGTCCGATTCTCGAATCAAGCCTTCTGGATCACTTGTTAGCTCAGTCTCGATAAATTTTACTAGATCAGACTACCCTTCTGGGTCGTGCTTCCTTAACTCTCTGTCTTCTGCAATACCAAGCATGCTCCCCCAAGTATACGAGTCCAAATTTTTCAATACATGAGAGGTCATATCCACATCTTCCGAGCCACTTGAACCTCCACTACAACCGCCACTGTTGGCGGCTTCTTCCCCAAAGCCAAGCCAAGAATCATCATCCGAATTCCCCAATAACCGAGTTTCCATCTGTCTAATTGCAGCAACGTTAAAATCATTTTGATCAGAAAGCCGCTTAGGATGATCTTCTTGTTCCAAGTATTCAGCTGGTACTGAATCTTGAGGCCTATTATCGACAGCTGGTACTGAATCTTGAGGACTATTATGGATTCCAGGACAGGAGTAGTTCTCAACCTTTGTGCGTTGTGAAGGTCGCACTTCTTCCTCGGGCACAGATTCAGACTTTCTCTTACAGTCAACCCTTCTACGCCCCAAGACTTGAACCCTAGGGTTTTCTCCAAGGTTTTCACAACCTCTGACAGAGCTGTCTCCACGACTCTTGGACTCGTCCAATGTTACTCGGCAAACAACATAATCCCTTTTCCCTCTTATAATCTCATCATCTAATGAAACACCGTCCAAGGAATACTCATGCATGATCCAGTGCCCCCTCTCCGAAGAACCGTCCTTAACTACAAAGGTGAACATCTTCTTACGCCCAATCAGTTGACCCTTGTTGTTCAGTATCTCTTTGCCTGCTGTTTGTCCAGACCACACCCCGCATCCGGCAGTTCTTGACACGTTCTTGGTAGTTCTTGAGATGTTCTTTGAAGTTGCAGATAACCGTGCGAACGCATATATGACTTTCTTCCTTTGCGCGTCAATTTCCCAGCCATCATCCTCGAAGAAAACCTCCCACGGCGTTGCAGTCTTCCCATAAAGACTTCTATCCTCCAAAACTGCGTTGGTAGGGAGAGGTTCTCCCCTCGACTTCTTCGTCAAGTAGCATAGAATTTCCTGATCCGTCGGCATGAAGTGATATCCAATTCCAACTGTATCCATAATTTCTCCAATCTTCTCTTTCTTTTCGCTCTGAATTCAAAAGGAGAGTAATGAATTTAGAAGGCAAGGGTTAACGACCTATATTTATGTATAAAGGATGACCTATCCATTTAAGGGTAAGGATTAGGTAAGTGATTAAAGCACTCTATAATGCACCTCCCAGGTTAATTAAAGTACAACTTTGTCCTTCGTTGCCCTTTCTCTTGACCAAATTACACTTTCCTTGATTGGTTAATTATGTTTCCAGTCCTCAATCCAAGGCATTTCTTTTTTAAATGACGAAAGAGAAAAATATTGAGGTAGATTGGCAACTGTTGGTGGTTCGCAGTAAAATAAAATATATATTCAACTTTCTGATGAAAACTTTTGACATAAACATAATTCAGAAAATATATGAATAGACCAATATATTATACAAAAATAATTAATCTTTCAAGTACGCATAAACTTTATAAAGGCATGATATTGAATGTTAGTCATGTGCTCTTTTTTTTTTTTTTTTTAATGTTACTTAGATATTCAAGGACTTTAATATGAGACTGAAAAGAAAATTTCTTCTCATCTTTATATCCGTAGTAAAATTCTTGTTAAAACATTATAAAAAATTTACCTTTAGTATTACATAATTAAAGCACATGAATTAAGTCCATAATGGTGAACCACAAGGTCTTAATGCCATTAATATTTGATGCTTAAAATGTGAGAATAGATATTTACTTTACTCAATCGATAATAAAAATTCTGATTTATACTCAAATCCAGAATACTAAACTTAATATTACAGAATTGATGAACAAAAATTACAATATAAACATGAATTCATAAATTTCAAATTCTAATTCCAAATATACTAGTTTAAAAAAGTATCTAAACAGTATAACTTATCTGGAACTACAAATTTTGTATGGTACATTAAGAGAAAACTGAAGAACAGTGTAATAAAATTTGACCAAATTTCGTTACACTACATGAAATTTTGGGTTTTGCAACAGCCAAAATCTGTCGCAAAACTGTCACAAAATCGTAGCGATGGTTTGCAACGGTTTTTTACCATCGCTAAAAACAACGTAGCAATTTGCGAGGATTGTGATGGTTTTGTGAGGGACTTAACCATTGCAATATGCGAGAGTTTTATGAGGGCACAACAATGACAAATTTTTGTCGAAGATCAATAACATAGAAAATTTGCTACGGTTTTGCAACAAAAGGCTTAAAAAGCCATCACAAAATTGTTGCAAATTGCGAGGAGTTTGCGAGGGTTTATTGACTTAAAAGATATTTAACCCTCGCAAAACCGTTGGGAATTGCGAGGGATGTTGTAGTGTGCACTTGCAAATTCGTCGCAAATTTCAATGGTTTTGTGATGGCATTTTCATCCTGTATTGATTAGTCCTCGCTAATTCATTGCGACAGCCATTTAACTGATGACACTATAATTAAGTTTATAATTACCGTAGTGATGGATTTGCGACGGCCAAAGATTTTTATTTTTTATACGGATTTGCGAATTTTTTTATTTACAAAAAATTAATTAATATAACAACGAATTTGCAAAGGCCAAAATTTTTTATTTTTTTAAAAATTAATTAATTTAGTAACTAATTTACGATGGCAAAAATTTTTTAATTACAAAAAGTTAATTAATTTAGCAGCGGATTTGCAACGGCCAAATTTTTTTTTTAAAATTAATTAATTTAGCGACAGATTTGCAATAGCAAAAAATTTTTAATTTTTGAAAAATTAATTAATTTAGCAACGGATTTACGACGGCCAAAATCTTAATTAATTTAGCCATGGCAAAAAAAATTATTTTTAAAAAAATAATTAATTTTGAAACGAATTAGTCACAGCAAAAATTTTTATAAAAAAATTTATTTAATTAGCTCCCCTGCCCACCCACCCATCGGCCCACCCTGCCCCGCCAAGAATATTATGAGATTATATCAAACCCGCATCGTTGTTGTAGGGGAATACATGTTCCACCACTAAGCTATTCATATTCTTATGATTTATTGTACTATATATTAATTATATATAATTTTTTTTTGTAAATTAGCAACGGATCTGTGTCAACCAAATCCGTTGCTAATTACCCATGGATTTGCAATGGTTAATTTTTCAAGATTAAAAAAACAAATTATTTTTAAATTTTGGATGACCATTGCAAATCCCTCACTAATTACGATGGATTTGCAAGGGCTTCTATTTTCAATTTTAAAAAATAATTTTTTTAATTTTGGATGGCCATCGCAAATTCCTCGCTAAGCAAATCCATCACTAATCTAAAAAATTCATTAAAAAATTTTTAAAGTTTGAATGTGTGTGTGTGTGTGTGTGTGTGTGTGTGTTGAAAGAGTAGAATATGCTAAAAGACATTATTAAGTATATATATGTACGTATATATGTATGAATATGATATGTATGTATCTATCGCAATTAAATGTGTGTGTGTATGTGTGTGTGTGTGTGTGTGTATAAGTGTATATATTAATTTGTATGATAATGTAAATATTTGAATATATATATATATATATATATATAGACTCGCACATACTAACATAAAATAAATATGTATGTATGTATGTAGATATATTTATTTTTATATTAAAACGTATATTAACATATATATATATGTATATAAAAATCCTATATATGTATATATTAATATATGTATATTATATCTATATTATATATATGTATATTTATATATATCAATTTTGCAATTAGTAACGAATTTGCTAATTATATACTATTAATTAGATAATTAGCAATTAAATTAAAAAATTTGCTAATTAGCAACGGATTTGCCATGGCTTATTTTTTTCAATTTTAACAAAATATATTTATTTCTAAATTTTATACGGCCATCGCAAATCCCTCGTAAATTTGCGAATGATTTGTGAGGGCTATTTTTTTCAATTTTTAAAAAATAGATTTATTTTAAATTCTGGGATGGCCTTCGCAAATCCCTCACAAATTTGCGATAAATTTGCAAGGGCTTATTTCTTCAATTTTAAAAAAATAATTTTATTTTTAAATTTTGGATGATCATCGTAAATTCCTCACAAATTTACGACGGATTTGGGGCCCTCACAAATTCGTCGCAAATTTGCGATGGCTTATTTTTCAATTTTAAAAAATTCAATTGATTTTTAAATTTTGGAAGGCCGTCGCAAATCCCTCTCTAATTGCAACGTATTTGCGATGGCACTTTAATTTTTTAGTGTTAACTAAATATGAAAAAAGGTCATCACAAATTAGTGACGGATTGGTAACGCCTTTCAATTTAATTAGTGCTAATGAATAATTTAAAAAAAATGCATTGCAAATCTGTCTCTAATTTGAGATGGCTAGATGTCCATCACTAATCCTTCGCTATTACCGACAGATTAGCAAAGGAAATTTAAAAAATAAATTTATTTTCAAAATTTTTGTTTGCATTGCTGTTCCGTCGCAAATTAGTGACGGCCTGCAGGCCGTCACAAAAATTCATCGCTAATTTGGTTTTTTCTTGTAATGGTAGAAAGGGAAAAAAGAGTAAATCAATTTTACTGCTAAGGCATCCTATGGTCACTTGATATAAAGCGCGGGGTTTTAAGATGTAACTACTTTTACATTTTTTTTCAAGTTGTCAGTTTATTTATTTATTTTTAATAAAAATTTCACTTTTGGGTGGTTTGCAGTTAAAAAAATATTCAACTTTAATTCAAACAATATATGAATAGACCAATATATTATACAAAAATAATTAATCTTTCAAGTACGTATAAAGTTTTTAAAGGCATAATATGGTATCTTAGTCATGTGCTCCTTTTTTTTTCGAAAAAAAGATTACTTAGATATTCAAGGACTTTAATATGAGAATGAAAAAAAAAAAAAAAAGCTTCTCATCTTTATATCTGTAGTAAAATTCTAATTAAAATATGATAAAAATTTTACCTTTAATATTACATAATTAAAGCACCTGAATTAAGTCCATAATGGTACGTGAACCACAAGGTCTTAATGCCATTAATATTTGATGCTTAAAATGTGAGAATAAATTATTTCTTTAATCTATAATAAAAAAAAAAATCGGATTTATACTCAAATCCAGAATGCTAAGCTTAATATTGCAGCATTGAAGAACAAAAATTATAGTATAAACATGAATTCATAAATTTCAGAAAAGTATCTAAACGGTGTAACTTATCTAAAACTACAAATTTTGTGTCGTACATTAAGAGAAAACTGAAGAACAGTTGTAATAAAATTTGACAAAAATTCATTAATATCTCTACAACGATATATTGCCATGGGTATGCCATCAGAAATTTCAAAAATCAAATACTGCAATTCCTAAAATAGTAGCCCCCCAAAAAAATGTGAAAGTTTTTTTTTTTTATGAGATAAAAATTCTGGTCTATATTTATATACAATCATCAGGGTAGCTAATAATCATTTAATGCAATAGATAATGGCACTATGTACAAGTCCTTACATGCACAAACTAAAATTTGAAATTCTTTTGCTAAACGAATTTAAGTGCATGTGAATTTCCAAACAAAAAAAAAACATCAAGAGAATTGAGAGTTTAGATAGTAAATTAGTAAAATTCTAAATTTTACAAATGTTATACTCGAAACTAGAAAAGATAAATACATTATAAAAGCTATGACACAATCAATGAGTTTAAAATAAGTTACAAGATGAAAGAAAACCTTAGTAGACATAAGCTATACTATATGTCTTATAGCAGAAATAATATGGAAACGTATCTTTAACCATTACCGTTGTAGTAATTATAGAACACTTGACTTCACGACATTCTTTTATCAACACCCATCACATTGTTAAACCTACCACAACATTTTTTTATTTAGGTCTTCTAGCATATATATGCCTATCAGAATAACGCACAACTGATGGAGGTCACATATGTAAATATAATTAGATTAGAGACCTAAGAGTATTGTACACATAAATTTTATTCCATCAAAGAAACTCTCTCCTCCTTTACTAGGCTAATTAATTTGAACATCAAGAATCATACCACCGGTTGAGGCCTGCTAAGGGGTTAAGAGGGTTAAAATTATATTAGTTTGAGCTGAAGAAGAAGGGTGGGTGAAAAAAACAAAAGAAAATAAGATTTATGTAAATGATGTTTGGCGAATGTTCTCAGTGTCTTCATATTTCCATATGGAAATGGATTTTTCTGTCCTAAAACTGGCGTTGGTCATGTTATGGATGCCACGGGCCTGAATTTTTTATGCAAGGATTTTTATTTATTTTTTATTTATTATTTTTTTTTTTGTTTCTGAGTGTTATACATACTTTAATATGTATAAAGATAAATTATAAATTGTCAATTTGTTATCGAAAATTGAACTGATTTTTGCATGAATATGAGCAAATTTTGGTTTTGCACGTGATATTTGACTTTGATAGTGATTTGATTTACACAGATATATGCTCTCATATACGAGACATTCTTGTGTGGACCGAGTTCATGTGGATCGGATGCATTAATAGGTTGTACAGTATACCTTGCATTGCATGGAGTACAACATGTTAATGCACCTGATCCACGTGGACCAAATCCATACAAGAATTTCCACTTATATATACCAAATCTTTTTGGGTTTTAGATTCTTTGCCCTTTCAGGCTGTATGTGGTTTGATGTAGTTTTAGATTCTTTCCTATTTATTTTGATTATGCACAAGTACTGATTAGTTACTTACGGAAATTCTTGCATGAATTGTGGACATATGGACCGCATGTAATGAAAAAAGGTATTGTATAACTTGTATTGCATACGATACAATTCTCTAATACACCCGATCCGATCCACATGACTGGAAGGACTTTTTTTCTGTGGGGATACTTACCTTAAGATGACAAAGATGATGAGAAGAATGTAAAATAAGAGAAATAGTCAATATTCAATGGTGTTAAACCCTTTATTAGAGACACGTTTTTTGAATATTGGCAAATGTAGTCCTGGGGCGTCCCCGGCGCAAAGAGCTGGGATACTATCCCATGATATACCATGTAGTCTTTGAATTCACCAAGGAGGTACTGTCCACTACGATCCTATCGTAAGGTCTTGATCAATTTACCTATCCGACGCTCCACTTTAGCCTTAAACTCTTTGAATTTGTCAAAAGTGTCAGACTTGCATCTCATCAAGTAAACGTAACCAAACCTTATACAATCATCCGTAAAAGTGATGAAGTACTCAAAGCCTCCTCTAGCTGGTGTAAACAAAGGACCACACACATTAGTGTGAACAAAACTCAATACCTTCTTGGCCTTATCCGCCTTAGGGGCAAATGACCTCTTGGTCATCTTTCCCATTAGGCAGGACTCATACTGAGGCCAATTTTCCAATCTCAATGAGCCCAAGGGCCCATCATGGATCAACCTCTGAATCCTAGTTGAGTTGATATGACCCAACCTTAGATGCCAAAGAAAAGAGTCATTGACATTGGTCTTTCTCTTCCTTGTTAAAGGTTCAGATTAAGCGTTATTTAATTGATTGTTAATAGGGTTTAAGAAAAATAAATTTCCATATATGTGTCCAATACATAGAATTTCTCCATCTCTATTGATAGAAATAGCAGAATGGAGAAATACAGAATATCCTTGATTTATTAGTTTTGCAACTGAAATCAAATTCTGTCTAAATCCAGGTACATATAAAATATCTTTCAAAACCACTATTCTATTACAATAAAAAATAAGATCCAGCTCTCCCACTGCAAGGGCCCAAACTTGTGCTCCATTTCCCACACGTAGTCCATGTTCGCCCTTCTGGAGTCTTCTTATCTTTCTAAACCCCTGCAAGGAGTTACAGATGTGATCAGTGGCTCCTGAATCAACAATCCAAGTGAAAGATGATCCAACCATTGATATAGACTCTAGATAGAAAACATTACCTGTGGGGTATTTCTTGGCTTGAAGATCCGGACACTCTTTTTTTCAGTGTCCCTTCAGTTCACACTTGAAGCACTTGCCCTTGGGTTTGTCTTTAGGCTGGGTCTTGGGCTGGCCCGCTGCGTTCCCCTTTTTCTTCTTGAACTTTCTGGTCTTGGGCCCAGTTCTAGAAGATGAAGCCTTAACAATCATTGCCCAGTTCATGACCATCTCCGCCATCTGTAGCTCCTTCATCATCTCAGTCAAACCCATGTTCAACTTGTTCGTGTTATAGTTCAACTTGAACTGAGTGAAGGAACATGGTAGAGATTCGAGAACCATGTCCACTTGGCTCTCGGGGTCAATGACAGCCCCTAAGATTTCTGTCTCCTCGAAAGCAGCAATCATTTTGAGCCTATGCTCTCTGACTGATGCTCCCTCAGCCATCGTAGTGTTTATGATGGTTCGAAGAGCCTCCTGCCTTGCGGGTCGGCTCTTATCCGCGAACATCTTGGATAATATTGGGTTATGTCGTATGCAGTGGTCATGTGCTCATGTTTAGATTGGAGCACATTAGACATGGAGGCCAACATGTAACAACAAGCCATCTTGTCAGCCTTCTTCCGTGCCTTCTCAGCCTCACCCTCCCCGGCGGTAGAACCCTCCCCGATTACAGGGCAGGTTTCGTACAGGACATACTTATACTCCTCGACTATGAGTATTATGTCCAGGTTCCTTTTCCAGTCCACATAGTTTGGTCCTATTAGCTTATTCTCCTAGAGAATAACGGCCAATGGATTGAAAGAACGTCCCACCATTTCAAAAAAATCGAAAATAAAAGAAAAAAGATTCAGTTTGTGAAAACAAAACAAATATGTGCACTTTATCCTTATTATCAAAACTGATAACAATCAATTTGGCTCTTAGGAAAACTGACATAGCTTCTTGGGAAGATTTACAATTTCCTAAGCTAAGTGTGTTAACCACCACAAATTAATTTCCCATCTAGGTAATGATCTTGAAGATAACTCCATCGAGGGGATGGCCATTTCCTCTCATTTCCTGTGGACATACCTCGCACTATGACCTCCAACGAGGGGCTGACCGATCATCGTACATGCCCTGGGTTATTAATTACATCACTCCATTAGATCTAGATCCTTGTGGTGACGCGAGGGGACCCATGATCTCTAATGAGGATTGTGATGGAAGCCGTGGGACCATTGGAACCCCTTTCCCACTTAGTCTTTTAAAACAATGGTTTTCTGAAAAATATTCTTTTAAAAATTTCCATTAAGTTTTCCCTTAACTCAAAATAAAATGTCTAAGTCCATAAAAATCTCCATGTCATGGCTTATATCCTTCAAGAGATTTTCCCATGGACTAATTTTATTTAAGTTAAAACTTAATGATTTCAAAAATTTTCCAACTAAAGCTTTCTAGAGACTTTGGTCTCAAGTTTATTTGACAAAACATTTTTCTTCTGCCAAAATTAAAACAAAATGACTTTCTATTTTAACTTACAAAAATATCTAAATCCAATATTTTTTCTATGTCAAGGATTAAATCCTTTGAGAAAATATCTAAGGATTAATTTTTGTTCAAGTTAACACAACCACTTAATTTGTAGAAAAATGCTTTCCTTGTCAAAACATTCCCAATGGCTTTGGTCTTTGAGAAAATGTGCACATAGGTACAAAAATAAGTAGCATGCTAGAAAACAGTAAACGTTTTCATGCTCTTCTATTTTAAGCATAGAAAGTAAGCCGAACTTTACCATTCATGATTGGTAGGCCAAGGTAGCGGAACAGGAATTCCCCAATAGGTATGCCGGTAGTTTGCAGAATATTCTCCTGATCATTCAAGTGGATCCCATCAAAATAAATATTGGACTTGTCCTTATTGATTTCAACACCAAAGCACCTTTTAAATTCTTCCAGGCAGTTAAGGAGAATGCGTACAGAGGAACAATCACCCTTAGCAAACAACATAAGGTCATCCACAAAAGTAAGGTGAGTAATCCTTAGCCCTTTACACTTGGGATAATACTTGACAATGCTGCCAAGTGTGTGAACTTTGACAATCCGTGAGAAATATTCCAAACAAATGACAAATAGCAAAGGGGAAATCGGGTCCCCTTGGCGTAGACCTTTTGCTCCAGTAAAGAATCCATGGGCAGTCGCATTGATAGCTACAGAGTACGAGGTAGTGGTGACACATTGCTCGATCCAATTCACAAAAAGAGGAGGGAACCCAAGCTCTGCAAGAAGATCCATTAAGAAATCCTAATTAACTGAGTCATAAGCCTTCCTTAGGTCCACTTTAATTGTATATCGAGGAGAAACTCTTGTTCTACTATACATTCGCATAAGTTCCTGAACCATCAAGATATTATCAGTCATGAGTCTATCTTGAATGAATACCGACTGAGAAGTGTCCACAAGGATAGGTACAACCAGCTTAAGTCTATCGGCCAGAATCTTGGATATAATCTTGTATACCACATTTGAACAAGAAATGGGATGGTAGTCACACACCCTCTCAGCATGATCAGTTTTTGGAACCAGGGTAATAATGGATTGGTTAATCTGCTTAAGAATTTTGGCAGATGTGAAGAATTCTGAAACAGTATAAAAAAGACTTTCTCCCACCGTATCCCATGCTTTCTTGAAAAATAATGCTGAGTATCCATCAGGGCCGGGGGCTTTGCAATCACCAATGTCCCATAGGGCTGATTTAATATCTTGGATAGTGACATCCCTAACCAAGTCCATCTTTAGGTCATGAGGTACCAAAGGACCAGCCCTAACGTAGTCCATATTGATTCCCTGGCAGTCCATATTCGTCCCAAGAAGAACATTGTAATAGTTCACAAATTCATCAGCAAGATCCCTAGGGCTAATGGTCATGCTACCATCATCCTTGCGAATCGAAGCAATGAATCCCCTCTTTTTATTCCTTTTGACAATGTTGAAGAAATAACGAGTGTTCTAATCAGCGTGTGCTACATACCTTCCTTTAGCAAGTTACTGGTAGAACTTCATTTCTGCCTCTGCAATACACCATGCCGATCTTTTACATTCCTTGAAGTGTGCAGTAAGATTCTGATCCTCAGGGTTTGCCAGTAAAAGCTGTTGGGCATTGAGTACAGCCTGGTTCGTATGTTCAACACGATCTGACAGGTGAGAGAACTCCAGTTTGTTAAGCTTCCTCAAGTCACACTTTAACAATTTCAATCGACTACAGAGGGTGAACTGGTGGAACCCCCTATATTGCTGATCCCAGACCCCTTTGACAATGTTATGGAATGAAACATGGTCAGCCCAAAAATTAAGGAACCTAAACGGTCGTACTGATTCCAGAGTATTATCAACCAATGACCAAATAGCAGGGCTATGATCAGAAATGCAGCCAATAGGGAAAAACTCCACTGAAGCCTGGGTAGAGCATTGAAACCAAGCATCATTTCCCATAACTCTATCAAGTTTAGACCACACCCTAGATTTTGTCCAAGTGAACCGAGAGCCAACATAAGGCAGGTCCTCCAGGTCAGTATCAGTACATAATGATGCAAAGTCCCTAACATCATATGTTGAAGGCAATGACCCTCCAAGTTTATCATCCACATGTAAATAAGAATTGAAATCTCCCACAAGGATCTATGGCTCCGACAGCCTTGAAGATAAGAATTGAATATCTTCCCATAAATTTCTACGAGTCACAACAGAATTGTAAGCATAAACAAAAGCAAAGAAAAATGTAGCATGAGTAATCTTACAAGTGATTCAAACAGTTATAGCCTGAGGAGTGCAATGAAATAATAGGACATCCACCCTTGCACCATTCTAGAAGATGACAATTCTTCCACCATCCGATTCCACAAAGTTTTGAATAGCCGACCAGTTAGAGAATTTTGTTTGAAAAATATTTTCTAGCCCAACAACATTCAGTTTTGTTTCCAGAAAACCAATAACGTCAATATGATGTTTAGAAGAAAACTTCTGAACCCCGTGCTACTTGAGGGTCTTGTTAAACCCTTGAATATTCTAGGATGCTACTCTCATTGAGGACTAATCAGTGCCCGTTGGGCACCAATCAAGTCAACACTGCGTTGTGCATATTTCTTCTGTACCGAACAAATGAATTTTGTTGCTTGAGCAGTTGCCTTACCGACATTTCCCATGTCATTTGGGGGATTGTTAACACATCCTTCAGTCCTAGTAGGAGAGGCAAAAATATTGTTTTCGAAATGTACATTCAAGTGTGATTTTGAATGCCTATGTTGATGTCCCCCACGTCGTACTCTGGACCGACTCTCTTCTATTCCTGGATTGGTAACTTGGTCCGGCAGATGAAGATGGAACATCAAGTTCGGTAGCCCTTCTTAGTCCTTGAATGTATTGGTAGCATCCTTGTCCATGCCCTGCTTATTGCTCACAGGCACAGACAGTGTGTTGTGCACGATATGGCTATTGTCCTGCTCCAACCTAGTGGTAGGTTGTTTCCCCTTATCATTATGTGAATTCCTATTCAAACCAGGTGAGGGTGACCGCAGGTTGTTGTTCTGTCTAGCAGGTACAGAAAGTGGCCTTACCCATTTGTTTTTCTTTACCCTTTGGCCAATGATAATTCCATCCGTCTTTGGTGCTAGCATATGTTCCTTTCTTTTCATTTTCCCCCCATGCATACCTCCGTGACATGGCCAAATTTACAGCAGTAAGTACAGTAGGATGGCTCAAATTCAAAGCAGACTGGCTGCTGCCTGATCTTACCGGATGGCAAACGAATAGGCACCACCTTCACTAGAGGCTTTGACACAACCACTTCAACTAGTACTCTAGCATATGAAACACGATCAAAAGTAGGAGTAAGCATATCAGTTATCACCGGAATGCCTACAACAGAGGAAATTTTACTTAGAGCTCTGATATTCAAGCATCCCAAAGGCAAGGCTGGAAAAGTGACCCATATCGGCATTATGCTCACATCTTCAAGGGAGAAATTGAATTCCACCGGCATCACTTTGAGTATAAGGGAACGACCAAAGACAGCATAAAGGCCCCCACGAAGCACATGTTACCTATCATCATTTGTTTGGAAACGAAAAATCAGCAACCCAGAAGCATGATTATGCACTTTAGACTGAACACCCCAGTGCTTGGTAAGATCCATGACTACTTTCATTCCAGGAAACCTACCTGCAAACATTCCAACCAGGCAGAAACTGAGCTTATCCTCAACATCCAGTAAGTCTAATGTATCAATGTCAATTAGATTTTCGAGGCTGGGCATATGGCTAAGCTTCATACCATTCTGCTAGCCTCGGTTACCTTTCACGACATTAGCCCAGGATCGAGAAATATGATTAGAGTCCAATGGCTTGGAAGGGCACAACGGATTAGGATTGTTTAAGTTGTTCGCTACCGAGGGTCCAGGGGGGACAGAGGGTACAGATGCTTTGGGGTTAACGTTCACCATTTGGACAGGCTGTAGGCCAGATTGTTTGGACGTATCTGGTGGGTGGACGAGGTTCATATTGACTGGAGGGACAGATAATAATGGAGCGGTAGGAATGGATGAATTTGATTCACAAAGCTGGGACAAAGAGGGGGGGGGGGTCAGATTGGGCAGCTCTATGGAAATGGACATGTCTGCTAAGCCTGCTCGAGAAAACGCTGGAACAACCCCCTGATTGAGTTCTTTTTTTCGGCATCTGGTTTGGACCATTAGGTCCGGCCCCCCAACACCAAGAAAGAGAGGAATATAGCCAAACGGATAAAAGGAATAAGACAAGCTACTAGAATAAGATAATGGTATCCAAGGTTAGGTAAACTAACTACCTGACTTACATGGAAAGAAGCTGCGTGAGAGAAAGTTTATAGGACAAGTGGGAGGTTGGTCGGTAGAATTTTGAAATTAAGAATAAACCCTAGGCAGATTAGAGCTCCTGAGAAGACAGAAACGAGGGACTGACAAACTGGTATTCACACAAAGGTAGTGGTTTATGAAGATCAAAGAGTCATTTTTTGATGTCATAAGAGAGGCCCCGGACGTAATGGATCATCCCCTACAATCAGCCCAACAATCTAGCCAAGCTGATATACATAGCACTACAAGAGGATATTATTGGAAGGGATACCGGCACTTCTAGGAGAGATAGGGAGTAAGACCGGGAAGAAGAAGCGAGGATAGAAGAATAGAAGAGACACCAACCCAACTACGATCAAGCAGGACCCATAGCGCAAATGGTATTAGCATAACCAAGAAACAAAGGAACTTAGACACAACAGACTGTCCATTGTTCATAATCGGGTAGGCTAGAGAGATAGCATTACAGAATACAATCACATAAGTGTAGCTACACAGTGAACAAAACCCTAAAAAAAAGAAATGAAGGGTGACTAACCAGCATGGGTTATGTTAACATTCACTACAACATAAAGATCAGCCATGGATATCGAGAATGGGAAGTGAACTCACCGGAGTTTGGGAGCTTCTCTCTCAACACTTCTCTCTCTATTTCTTTATTTAATGAATGGCTATCCAATCTAGTTATTGACTTTACATAAATAAGGTCATTTTGTTTTGTACATAAGTTATAGTTTTTTTAAAAAAATATTTTTTATATATTAGTAAATTTTAGCATCACTAGATAATTGTATATGTAAGTGTAACTTGAGATCCATTAATACCTCACATTTTAATTTTTGTGCACTTTCTAAGTAGTGTTAGTAATTGCTGGAAAAAAATAAACTTTCAATTACTAAAAAAAAAAAAACAAATCCTTACTGTTACATAAATATGGATACACTAAAGTGCGCATTAGGAAAATTAAAAACTCAGACCAGAGCTTGATGAGGGTGTGGTTTGAGGGGGTACTTTGACAATTTCCTTTGTACGCCCCCAGTTTAAAGGAGCTTTGAAGTTAATTTCTCCTCTGCCAACATAGGAAAAAGTGGGATAAAAAAAGGTTACCAGGAAAATCAAATTCCAATCATGAATAACATACAATAAAATGATGAAGAAGAAAAGGGTAAACAAAACAAGAATCCACGAAGCAAACATAAAAAACCAAAATATATGAATAGACCAATGTATTATATAAAAATAATTAATCTTTCAAGTACGCATAAACTTTATAAAGGCATGATATTGAATGTTAGTCATGTGCTCTTTTTTTTTTTTTTTAATGTTACTTAGATATTCAAGGACTTTAATATGAGACTGAAAAGAAAATTTCTTCTCATCTTTATGTCCGTAGTAAAATTCTGGTTAAAACATGATAAAAAATTTACCTTTAGTATTACATAATTAAAGCACATGAATTAAGTCCATAATGGTGAACCACAAGGTCTTAATGCCATTAATATTTGATGCTTAAAATGTGAGAATAGATATCTACTTTACTCAATCGATAATAAAAATTCTGATTTATACTCAAATCCAGAATACTAAACTTAATATTACAGAATTGATGAACAAAAATTACAATATAAACATGAATTCATAAATTTCAAATTCTAATTCCAAATATACTAGTTTAAAAAAGTATCTAAATAGTATAACTTATCTAGAACTACAACTTTTGTATGGTACATTAAGAGAAAACTGAAGAACAGTCGTAATAAAATTTGACCAAATTTCATTACACTACAAGAAATTTCGGGTTTTGCAACAGCCAAAATCTGTCGCAAAACTGTCACAAAATCGTAGCGATGGTTTGCAACGGTTTTTCACCGTTTTTAAAAACAACGTAGCAATTTGCGATGGTTGTGATGGTTTTGTGAGGGACTTAACCATTGCAATTTGTGAGAGTTTTATGAGGGCAAAACAATGACAAACTTTTTGTCAACGATCAATAACATAGAGAATTTGCTACGGTTTTGCGAGGGTTTATTGACTTAAAAGATATTTAACCCTCGCAAAACCGTTGGGAATTGCGAGGGATGTTGTAGTTTACACTTGCATATTCGTCGCAAATTTCAAGGGTTTTGTGATGGCATTTTCAGCTTGTATTGATTGGTCCTCGCTAATTCATTGCAAATTGCAAGGGTTCTACTAGGGCTCTTTTTGTGGCCCGCGCTATGTCGTTACAAATAACAAAGGTTTTGCGATGGCATTTTTTTTCTCAAATTGATTGGCCCTCGCTATTTCATTGCAAATTTCGAGGGATTTGCAAGGAATATTTTGACTCCTACTCGTGGCCCTTGCAACAGCGTGGAAAATTGCGAGGGTCTTGTGAAGCATTTTAATCTGGTATATGATTGTCGTCGCTAAAGCATTGCAAATAGCGAGGGTATTCCGATGGATTTTTTCTCATATTTTGGCCATCGCTAAAGCATCTCAAATTGCGAGGGTGTTGCAAGGATTTTTTCTTTGATGTGTTAACCTTCACAAAATCGTCACAAATTACAAGGGTTTTGTGATGGATTTCTCTCTTGTATAGGTCTGTCCTCGCTAAATCTTTGCAAATTTCATGGGTTTTGCAACGGATTATTTTGTACATGCGTTGGCCCTTACTAAAGTGTCACAAATTGCGAGGGGTTTGTGACAGATTTTTTTTTCATTATTTTGTTAGCCCTTGCAAATTCATCGCAAATTGCGAATTCTAAATAATGTCTAATTCTAAAAAATGATGTAATAAATTAAAATTTTTGTTAATGGTATCATGAATTTTGACCAAAATAATCAACTTAATTATCTAAAAGTTGATTAATATTAAATTGTCTAGGAATATAAAGTGTAAGATTTAACCTTATGATAATGATCTTACTCCAACATGTTTGTACACAACAAGAAAAAACCAAATTAGTGACGGCCAAATCCATCGCTAATCGAATTTAGCGACAGATTAGCGCCGGATTACATTCGCTGCTAAAAAGGGCGTCAATCCATCTCAAACAGCAATGGATTTGCAACAACCATTTAACTAATGACATTATAATTAAGTTTATAATCACCGTAGCAATGGATTTGCGACGGCAAAAAAAATTTATTTTTTAAACAGATTTGCGAATTTTTTTATTTACAAAAAATTAATTAATATAACAATGAATTTGCAAAGGCCAAAATTTTTTATTTTTAAAAAAATTAATTAATTTAGTAACTAATTTATGATGGCAAAATTTTTTTAATTACAAAAAGTTAATTAATTTAGTAGCGGATTTGCAACAGCCAATTTTTTTTTTAAATAATTAATTTAGCGACAGATTCGCAATAGCAAAAAATTTTTAATTTTTGAAAAATCAATTAATTTGGCGACGGATTTACGACGGCCAAAATTTTAATTAATTTAGCCACAACAAAAAAAAATATTTTAAACAAATAATTAATTTAGAAATGAATTTGTGATGACAAAAAATTTTTATTAAAAAATTTAATTAATTAGCTCCCACCAACCCATCGCCCCACCTTGCCCCGCAAAAAATATTATGAGATTATGTCGAACCCGGGGCTCAAACCCGCGTCATTGTTGTAGGGGAATACGTGTTCCACCACTAAGCTATTCATCTTCTTGTGATTTATTGTACTATATATTAATTACATATAATTTTTTTTTTGTAAATTAGCGACGGATCTGTGATGACCTAATTTTTCGTCACAAATCCATTGCTAATTACATATAAATTATTTCAGGCAGTATGTGGTTTGACGTAGTTTTAGATTCTTTCCTTTTTATTTTGATTGTGCACAAGTACTGATTAGTTACTTATGAAAATTCTTGCATGAATTGTGGACATATAGACCGTATGTAATGAAAAAAGGTATTGTATAACTTGTATTGCATATGATACAATTCTCTAATACACACGATCTGATCCACATGACTGGATCCATACTAGAATTTCTGGTTACTTTTGATATTTGAGAATTTTTCCCCCCGTCTTTTTTGACTTTGTTCTCGTGTCCAGTATTTGGTGCTTCTTTGTGAGTTTGGATTACAATAGTAGTGAGGAAGGACTTTTTATCTGTGGAGATCCTTACCTTAAGATGACAAAACTGATGAGAAGAATGTAAAATAAGAGAAATATTCAATATTCAATGGTGTTAAACCCTTGATTAGAGACATGTTTTTTGAATAACGGCCTATGTAGTCCTGAGGCGTCCCCGGCGCAGAGAGCTGTGATACTATCCCATGATATACCATGTAGTCTTTGAATTCACCAAGGAGGTACTCTCCACCATGATACGATCGTAAGGTCTTGATCAATTTACCTGTCCAACGCTCCACTTCAGTTTTAAACTCTTTGAACTTGTTAAAAGAGTCAGACTTGTGTCTCATCAGGTAATATAACCAAACCTTATACAATCATCCGTAAAAGTGATGAAGTACTCAAAACCTCCTCTAGCTAGTGTAGACAAAGGACCAAACACATCAGTGTGAACAAAACTTAATACCTTCTTGGCTCTATCCGCCTTACGGGCAAATGACCTCTTGATTATCTTTCCTATTAGGCAGGACTCACACTGAGGCCAATTTTCCAATCGCAATGAGCCCAAGGGCCCATCATGGATCAACCTCTGAATCCTAGTTGAGTGGACATATAGGCAGTATGTAATGAAAAAAGGTATTGTATAACTTGTATTGCATACGATACAATTCTCTAATACACACGATCCGATCCACATGACTGGATCCATACTAGAATTTCTGGTTACTTTTGACATTTGAGAATTTTTTTCCCCCCTCTTTTTTGACTTTGTTCTGTGTCCAGTATTTGGTGCTTCTTTGTGAGTTTGGATTACAATAGTAGTGAGGAAGGACTTTTTATCTGTGGAGATACTTACCTTAAGATGACAAAGTTGATGAGAAGAATGTAAAACGAGAGAAATATTCAATATTCAATGGTGTTAAACCCTTGATTAGAGACATGTTTTTTGAATATGTAAAGCAATTAGGAACCGGTGAAAACATTGAGGAAACAAAAAGAAATGATATTATAAGCTTGAAAGAGTGATGTTTGAAAAGTCAACAATAATTAGATTAACTAGGTTGATGCTCGTACGTTGTATGGGATAGTTTCAATAATTTTCTTTGAATCAATCAACATTTGTTTGAACTCCCTTTATAACTTTAAAATTTTTACATCAGTCATTATTTTTTATTTTTAAATATTCGTGATAACATAATTTTTTATATTAGTCGTTTAATTAAAGTTAACTGTCATAATCTGAATGGCTTTGCTCATTTTTAATGAATTTAGATGATCAAAAACTTTCATTTAATATCTTATAACTTAGTTAAGCAGTTTGCAGCGGGAAATTCTCCATTATGTAGAACTTTCCTTCCTCAATATAGTCATGGAAATCTGATATGAATCGACTGCAAATTATACAATGTTTTGTATTTTTCTTTAGAAAAAAAAAGCCCCCATAAGAGAAAATAGAGTATGTATAGATTTTTTTCGCCCCAAAAACCTCAAAATTTTCACAGAAAATAATTTTAAAAATTTTTGTAGGAACATATATCTCCACAAATGCATCCTTTTATTTTTTACATACGCGCGCTTGTTTAAATATTTGTTAGGATATTGAAAATTCACATAATTTTTTTTTTCGATCACAATGTAAAAAGATTTTTATTGATCAAAAAGAATTTATATGAATGTTTACTAGTTTATAGTCAAGGTGACTATTAACTAGCAGAGGTGAATACCGTTCTCCAAACTAGTTAGAACATTAGGGTACAATATAAAAATAACAGTGTACACATTAAGCCGTGGGGCCTTTGGAACCCCTCTCCCACTTAGTCTTTTAAAACAATGGTTTTCTGAAAATTATTCTTTTGAAAATTTCCATTAAGTTTTCCCTTAACTCAAAATAAAATGTCTAAGTCCATAAAAATCTCCATGTCAAGGCTTATATCCTTTGAGAGCTTTCCCATGGACTAATTTTATTTAAGTTAAAACTTAATAATTTCAAAAATTTCCCAATTAGAACTTTCTAGAGACTTTGGTCTCAAGTTTATTTGACAAAATATTTTTCTTGTGCCAAAATTAAAACAAAATGGCTTTCTATTTTAACTTACAAAAATATCTAAATCCAATATTTTTTCTATGTCAAGGATTAAATCCTTTGAGAAAATATCTAAGGATTAATTTTTGTTCAAGTTAAAACAACCACTTAATTTGTAGAAAAATGTTTTCCTTGTCAAAACTTTCCCAAAGGCTTTGGTCTTTGAAAAAATGTGCACATAGGTACAAAAATAAGTAGCTTGCTAGAAAACAGTAGACGTTTTCATGCTCTTCTATTTTTTAAACCAAAGTGCCCAAATAATAGAATTAAACACATTAATTAATCAATTAATTAATGATCTTGTTTAATCCTAAAATCCCTTACTAATATTTTTCATGCAAAAATATTCCATGAATATTAACTATTGCAAAAATATTAACTTCACTGGTTATGGACCCCAAAACCAAAAGAAAACGCAAGAAAAATTACAAGGAAAAATAAAATTAATTTCCTTGGTCCACTGCACCCGTCGCACTGGATCATGCACCCCATCAACACTGTGGTCCACTGCACCCGCCGCACAAAACTAGGACCTTCTAGAAACCAGCGCACGGACTGGCCTTCCAGAGCCACGCTAGCGCCGGTTCCAACACTCCAAGCCGGCGTCGGTTCCGTTCTGGAACTTGCTCCTGCAATTTTTTTTATTTTTAATTTTTTTTTGCGAATTTCCTCTATTTTTCTACCCGACTTTTGGTACCATTGGCTCTCCGATTTCAAACCAAATGTAATGAAATCAACCAAAACCAACAACCGCCTATACCCATAAACATTGGGCTTACACGATTTACTAAAAAAATAAATAAAATACAGATTCCTATACCTCCACCCGCGAGGTTTAATAATGAATCTATCCACACCAAAAACAGTGAAGGATCACAATTTTAATCACACATATGTGTCCAGTTTTATTAACCTAGATGCATGCTCCCTACATTTTCACAAAAACCTTCATGCTCTGATACCAATTGAAGGCATGGAAAGCGGAAAACAGGGAGCACGGCTGTGGAAGCGAACATTAAAAAAAAATGGAAAACAAGAACAGTATTCCGAGTGCGAGGTAGGCCTGGTTGCGCCCTATCCCAATCCCGAGGTTTTAAAAATTTTACCTCTTTTTCTTGTTCTAAGTGTTGGCTGTACCGGAACGTGTGCAACCGAGTGTAGGTGTGCTCGGTAGAAGCCTCCGGTGCGATTCCCGCAAGCCTCCTACTCCGCCTTTGCATGTATGTGACTCGCCAAACTCTCGGTCTTCCAAGTATATGGCCCGCCTAACTACCGTTTTGGTGAACAACTAACGAGCTAGGGAATTTTCTCGGAGAGAGAGAGAGAGAGAGAGAGAGAGTCTCGGCTATTCCACGGAAAAGAAGCCGTCTCTCTTGTGTGTCTAATTGCAACCACGTTATTTCCAATCCTCCTGTTTAACTTAAATAAAAAATCCTAGGTTAAACTGGATTGGGCCAATAGACTCTCGATTTAACCTATTGCGCTTAATTAATTATTCTAATTAGAACCAACTCAATGGCCCAACAAATAATTAATTTTCCAACTCAAATAAACCAATCCAATTAAATAAGCCTATATCGGTTTAGTCCCAAGTTAATCCCTAATTATTCAAACCGGGCCAAAACCCCGAATAATTAATTAACCCACCAAACCAATTTCTTTAATTCTCTCTCCATGGACCTTTATTTTATTCTAGCCCAATAATTAAATTAGGCTACTTAAATAAAATAATTCCATTTAATTTAAGATCAATCCCTTAACCCGTATTTAATTAGGACTCATGGTCTATACTGGGGACCAAAAGACACACCGCCTTGGCTATTAAAATGACCAAAATACCTTTGCCATATAAATAGCTATATTTTGCATTTTAAATATTTCCTAATATCACCATAAGGAAATATTGACCTCAAGGACAATGTTGCGTTAGCAACGTCTCTGACCTACATGTGTAATGACTAAAATACACCTCTACACTTCGTCGTACATTTAGAGAGGAAGACGTGTACTAACACCTCTCTAAATATCATCTACCATCCTTAGGCCTCTGGTCTAATGATCCACAACCTCCTGGATTGTTTTCGTTTTCCAAGGGAGCTACCCTAAAGCAAACATCCAAGTTATGTTTCCCATGGCCCTGGATATTCAAATCATTCAGACAACCACAAGGGGTAATATAATATAGAAACTATCTTGTACAAGTCTGTCTTAACTAACTAGTCACACATATCCAACATGCAAGTATATTAGCCCTACGATAGAACCACAACTATAGCATATCAAAGTATATGCTTCCACCTTCGTCAGACCACCAACTCATACTCAAGTCGTAGAGTACTAGTCCACACTGTAGCGGTAGTAGTCTATGTTTCTACCATATAGTACTTTTAAGAAACCACTACTACAGGTCCTGTTATACGTATTCGAAATACGCTTATGTCATGAAGTGAGTGGACTACTCACTGGCTAAAGGTAAGCCATTCCCCATTTAGAATTCACAACATAATAACCTAAACATGATGAGATTCCCATTCTCATCAATTGGTTAAGAACAAAAGTTTATGTGCTAAGTAAGCCGTGATCCGTACCTTACTGTGAAAGACCTCCATTCACATGAACCACTTACTTAAACACAATGGGTCTTTTCCAAACGTAATTGTGCACAAATAAAATTTTAAATTCAAAAATAAAATTTGAAAATAAATTCTTTTATTAAAACATTCGATTTTTACATAAGAGGGCATACATCCCAACAAGTACAGTTGCGTTGTGGCACAAGCAGCTAGCTCATATGAGTGAGAAAAGTATAACCTGTTTAGATAAGAAGAATGTGTTATCTAGATTGGATCAGGTCCAGTTGAAGAAGTGTGCTGATTGTCTGGTGAGAAAGCAAAATAGAGTTCTCCTCCTTCTAGAATAAAGAATGTGTTGGATCTAATACATTCAGACTTATGTGGGCCAATGCCAAAGTCACTTGGTAGTGCTCAATACTTTGTGACTTTCATTGATGATCATTCCTGAAAGATATGGGTGTATCTTCTGAAGACTAAAGACTACGTGCTGGAGGTCTTTAAGTAGTTTTTATCTCTGCTGGAGAGATAGACCGGTAAGAAGCTAAAATGCATACGCACAGACAATAGTGGAGAGTATACAGGACTTTTTCATACTTACTGTGAGGAGCATGGTATTCGACATCAAATGACACCGCCAAAAATGCTGCAGATGAATGGTTTGGCTAAGAGAAGGAACAAGACTTTGATGAAGAGAGTTAGATGTACTCTCTCATATGCAAAGTTGTCAAAGATGTTTTGGGGTGAGGCTATACTAGCGAGTTGCTCATATATTAAATCTTTCACCTTGTGTCCCTCTACGGTATGATACTCCAAAAAGAGCATAGGCAGGAAAGGATGTTTCCTATGATCATCTCGTTGGTGTTTGGCTACAAGGCCTTTGTGCATGTGCCAAAGGATGAGAGATCCAAGCTTGACGTCAAGACGCGATAATGCGTGTTTATTAGCTATGGTCAAAATCAGCTTGGCTATAGATTTAATGATCCAGTGCAGAAGAAGCTTGTCAGAAGTCGTGATGCGGTGTTTGTTGAAGATTAGACCATTGAAGATATTGAAAAAGCCTAGAATAATGCTTCCAAATCCAATGGTGGTTCAACAAACATAGAGCTAGTTCATTTAACAACGAGTGCTAAGAGAAGTTGAAGATGAAGCTCTTAATAATCAACCTGTGGCGGGTGATCCGAGTGCTCCATTTGAACTACCATAAGATGTTTCTAATAATGAAAGTGTTCATGATCAATCACTAACTCTAGTAGGTTCTCCAATTCTGAGGAGATCTGATAGAGTCAGACGATGCTCTACCAGATATCCTGAAGAACATATGTTATGAATTGACGGGGGAAAACCAGAAAGCTTCCAAGAAGCAATGGATGATGAACATAGTAAGCAGTGGATTGGAGCCATGCAAGAAGAGATGTTGCATGAGAACAAAACTTTTGAGTTGGTGTTGTTACCAAAAGCTAATAGGGCTTTGAAGAACAAGCGGGTGTTCAGGATCGTGCATGAAGAACACAGTCTCTAGCCACGGTTCAAAGCCATATTAGTCATAAAGGGATTTCACCAAAGGTAAGGGATTAACTTTGGTGAGATTTTCTCACCAGTGGTGAAGATGACATCCATTAGAACAGTGCTGGGGTTAGTAGCAAGCCTCGACCTAGAGATCGAGCAGATGGATGTGAAGACTGCCTTCCTTCACGGCAACTTGGAGGAAGAGATATACATGGAGCAGCCAGAGGGTTTCAAAGTAAAGGGGAACAAGGACTATGTCTGTAAGCTTAAGAAAAGCTTATATGGTTTGAAGCAAGCACCGAAACAGTGGTATAAGAAGTTTGAGTCTGTAATGAGGGAGCACAACTACAAGAAGACTACTTCAGATAACTGTGTGTTCGTACAAAACTTCTCTGATGATGATTTTATTGTTCTTTTGCTCTATGTGGATGACATGTTGATCGTGGGCCAGAATAGTTCCAAAATTAACAACTTGAAGCAACAATTAAGCAAGTTTTTTTCTATGAAAAACTTAGGGCCAGCAAGACAAATTCTTGGCATGAAAATATCCAGAGACAGGGGCGCCAAGAAATTGTGGTTGTCACAGGAGAAGTACATTGAGAAGGTACATCATTGGTTCAACATGGATAAGGCTAAAGTGGTTAGTTGTCCTCTTGCTAATCACTTTAAACTAAGTAAAAAATAGTGCCCTTCTATAGAGGATGAGAAGGATGAGATGGATAAAGTTCTATATGCTTTAGCAGTTGGGAGTTTTATGTATGCCATGGTGTGTACACGGCCAGATATTACTCACTCAGTGGGAGTGGTGAGTCAGTTCCTTTCAAATCCTAGGAAGGAACACTGGAATGTCGTTAAGTGGATTCTCAGGTATCTCCGTGGTGCCTCCCAAATGTGTTTGTGTTTTGGAGATGGAAAACCTGTTAGTAGGCTACACAGATGCTAATATGGCTGGTGATATTGACTCGAGAAAGTCTACATCAGGATATCTAATTACATTTGCAGGGGGAGCTGTGTCATGGCAGTCAAGACTACAGAAGTGTGTTGCTCTCTCAACAATTGAAGCAGAGTTTATTGCAGCAACTAAGCATGTAAAGAGTTGTTGTGGATGAAGAAGTTCTTAAGTGAACTTGGTTTTCACCAGAATAAGTATGAGTTGTTTTGTGATAGTCAGAGTGCAATTCACCGTAGGAAGAATTCCTCCTTTCATTCTAAATCGAAACATATTGATGTAAGATATCACTGGATCAGGGATGTATTGGAGAAGAAGTTACTATAGTTGGAAAAGATCTACACAAATGAGAATGGATCAGACATGATGACCAAGACTATTCTAAGGGAAAAGTTAGAAAACTGTCTACAAGCAGCAAGATTGGTGGAGCCCTCCATGTAATCAGGAGGGGGAGATTGTTATGGTCGCTCATCTCAATGGAGGAGTGGTTGAGGAGTAATTGTGAGGGAGTGGTTGCACCTGATGTACCCACTCCATGATGGCATTTGTTTTCTTGCCTTTGGCATGCCTATAAATAGGCATGTGGAGTGCAAAGAAACATAACATAGAAAACACAAACACAAACGTGAGTGAGTGAGTGAGTGTTGGAGTCCAAAGCTTGTAGCTTTGTTGAGATTGTGGGGAGTGGAAAAAATAATTAGGGAGTGACAAAATAGTGAGGTTAATTGAGGTGTTTGAGAAGCACTTGGGTGTCACTATTTTAGGTTATTCCTTTAATATTTTTCTACAGAAATCCTTCTTGTAAGCCTACTAATTATTTTATTAGCAGAAAAAAATATTCAGAGTTTGTCCCGTGGACGTAGCCCAAATCCAGGGTGAACCACGTTAAATTTCTTATTTTAATTTCTTTGCTTGTATTTAATTTATTTGTGCATCCGCCTATCCTATTGGTCCACACTTCGGCTGCACCAGGGAAAAATAGTAATTAATTAATCTATACTATTTTTCCCAACAAATTCTTCACCAAATACCCCTGCCAAATTTTTTTTTTTATTTCACTCTCAGTCCGTTCGGGAAGTCTGGCTGCAATTGCTGACAACATATATTTACCCGCAAAAGAAAAAAAAAGAGAGAGAGATTTGAGGGTGGAAGAACAACCAATGTTGAGACTGGAAGTGAAAGTGACATTAGTTGCCTGTTCCTAAGATCTCTATGAAGTCTGATGATGATAGCTTCCTCGTCTTCTAAAAAGGGTCCTCTCTTGAGGCCAGGCCTCAGGTGTTTTAGCTATCTTTGCCTGCAACTGTTTCCTTGCTAAACCTATGAATTTCGGAAGTTGCCTCCAGTACCAATGTCCAAACCTCAGAACATAAGCCCCCAACCCTTTATCCTCTTTTGTTGACCATTGTCATTTCCTTAAACCGTCCACACTAGTACTTGGAGGCTTCACCATTGTGCATGGATGCAAGAAACAAAAGAAAATGGGCTGAACACAAAGGTATGTGACCAAATGCACTTGCAATTTATGCCTGAAACCAACTCCTGTCTCTCTATATTGTAATATATCACCTACCAACATTTACTGAGCTCTGGTTATTTGGCATTGAATATATTTCCCAAGAAAAACGCAAAGGACAACCCGGGACCAATTAGTATACATTTTTTTTTTAATTGTTAGAGAAGCATGACTAACATTAATTAATGCCTACTATGTTATTCTAAACGACCACCCAAACCAACCACATTAAGGTAATTAATTGCTGGCTCTGAATAGGTGGCTACCAATCTAGTGAGTTTAGATTTTAAAGTTAGATTTGATTTTTAATTAAATAGCTGATTAATAAAGATCAAACTAGGTCAATCGTGATTGATATATTTTATAATATTTCACTCGTCCAACTAGTTAAAATTGTAATTAGAGATAGAGGGAAAAAAAGAAAATGTACAAAATATCTCCAATTACTTTAGTGAATTCCTTTTTCTCCACTAACGTTTTCTTTTTGCATTTTTCCAACTTTTCGTTGTCATCAAAGGACAAAATGGCTCCATATTACAAAAAATGAACAAAGCTGAAAGTTCTTAAATGAAAGAGAGCCCACCATTGTGAAAAATCTCCTTTTCCTTTTCTCGCTACCATTCGAAAGCCAAGACAATCAGGAAGTTTTAGTTTCAACATTCAACGCAAAAATTCAAGCATGGTACAAGACTAGCATGGATCATCTATATATATATATATATATATATATATATATTCTTTTAAAGCCATGCAACTACAAATGCCATTGCCAGGAATTCACTATATCTAAGAAGCAAGATCATGATGAAGCTAGATACATCCAAATCATAAGAACACAAAAGTGAATCTTATTTGTTTCTGTTCCTAGTAGATCACTAATAGCTGCATATATTTGTACATAGCAAATCAAATGAGACCAGTAACATTTCACAAAGCCTACCAAAATCACATAAATTTCAGCTAGAGATAATATCTAGTTATTACTACAACTTCACAACTAAGCAATCTGAGCTTCTAAAGACTGCAAGGACCTGGTTCCGAAGTCATACTAATCATCATATTCTTGTTGCCCTCTCACCCTTACTTTCGGACACACTGAGAATTCAAAAACCAGTAGAAACTATTTCGTTGAAAAACAACCGGGACAAACTTCAAATGGAGGATCCAAAAAATAACAGACTCTAGATTCAAATTGGCAATTGATCAAGAAAACCAAAAACAAACTTCAAAATATATTTTCTAGCAAATAGTTACATAATTCATATCAAAAGGCAAACTACCACAAATTTCAAAATCTTGCACTAAGCTTGCATATCTATTGCTTCTATAAGGTAAGTATACACAGAACTACTTAATAAAAAATATATATACAAAATATAAGCACATATATAAAAACAAAGCTAAAAATTTTGCGCACAACCAACCTTAGATAGTCACATAGCCATAAACATCGCCAAAAAATCATGATTTCTAGTACAAACAAACCTAAACTGAATATAAAGGTACAATCTTAAAGTTGGCATCTATAGCCTCCTTAAAGTTGAGCAGTAGCTATCATTATTTTACTGCCAGTAGCACTACTTCCAATGAATGCAATCTGTTATCATTAGGTAGCTCTTACTATATGACACACATTCAAGTCATAATACAAAGCACAACATGGAAAGGAAAAATTTAGTACACCTTGTGAGCATGGAAATGAGATGCCAAAGAAGCACCAGCTTTTTGCCCCAATCCTGTAAGAATGTTAAGAACACCAAATGGAAGGCCAACCTCCATGCATATATCAACCAACTCCAAGCAAGTACTAAGATTTAATATTATTAATTTAATTGTAAGCACAACATGACAAGTTAAGAAAAAGAAACTAAAATGTGAAAAGCACTTACATAGAACCTAATTCAGATGGCTTAAGTATTGCAGCACATCCAGTAGCCGGATTGGGGGGCTATTTTCCATGTAGCCAACATTAGAGGATAATTCCTTCGGATATATAAACAGGTGTGTAAGTCAATCAGCATCAATTTCAAACATAAAAATGATCCGTAAAAAGGATTGGATGAACAATTGTCCTTTAGGTTTTTGGGACCATAATCATGGCAAAAAATGGAATTTACAATGAATGGTCAAGCCCTCTACTTTAGAATATTATATCTTCTTATCAGCATCACTACCCCACTTCTTGAGCCTTTTCATATTATAAATCCAAAATGAATAAAAACACTCCTTTTCTAAACATTCTTCAGAATTACCACATTTCCTTGCTTGTCTTGTTTCCATTTCTCAGTCTCTGACTATTGCTTCTTGCATTTTTCTCAATTGCCGAAGTTCTTTCTCTTGTTTGATAATTAAAATCTTTGACCTTTTTTTGTTTCCCCATTCTCCCTTTACCTCTACAAAATATATGGTGCAAGTACTATTTTACTCTTGAAGAAACCACAAACAAAAGCACATACACATCCACCATCCAAATTCTAAAGAACAAAAAAAAAATAACTCCTTGACAAATTACACTCAATAATTACTTATTTTATCTTACTTTGGTCAGAGAAGGGACTTGAAAAAAAAACTTAAATCTCCCAACTCGATTGTACTTCAAAACAGTCATATCATATATGCACATATTCTCGTACATCTTAGTAGGAAAAACCAAATTTCTATTCTTCTGAAACTACATAAAATTCAAGAGTGTCCTAAATAAACCACTCTATCTTGACATAGCTTAAACAATCAGAGATCAAAATTTTTAATCAAAATAACTTACCTTTGTTGGATTTGAATGTAGCCCGCCTTTCAGATCCATGTTCAATCCTTCAAATTCCATGTTCAGAAAGCATAGTGATGTACGTAGATCACATACATCACTTGAAAACACCAAACAAACAATATGATTAATTGTATCAAAGAAACAAAAACCCACTTTTGGCAGACAGGGGAAAATTATAAAAAATCTATTAATCTTAACACTTTCTGCAAACATACCTAATGTGAATGATTTAAATGTTGGTTTTCATGTCAGGTATCGACCACTTGTACGCAATTGAACTTGCAATTTCACTTAGCCATAAACACGCT